>JAANSK020291179.1:0-10467 GCA_011763485.2 Isoetes engelmannii
GCCGTTCAGGAAACAGCAGCTACTTCTCAAAAATCCAAGACGACTACCCATCATACATACGAAATGCACTAGGACAGAATCCAGAAGGATTGTTATCATCCAGGTATGGGTTTGCAGTTTGTCCAAACAATGGAAACAGCAGCACGCGAAGAGGCATGAAGCAGGTTTTTTGCCAGATAAGTGGTACATTGTCACCTGAGATCTCTAAGCTTTCTCAGTTGCGGGTTCTTGCACTGCCGTTTAATAATATTTCTGGAAATATTTCCGGTCTGCTTGGGAATCTTAGATTTCTACGCATACTAGATCTTCAGGGAAATGCATTTTCAGGTCAGATTCCTGCAGCTCTTGGACAGCTTCAAGATTTACGTTTGCTGAACCTCCGCAACAATTCTCTATCTGGGAATATTCCTTCTGCACTCTCTGAATGTCGAAATCTCATCTATTTGAATTTAGCTCAGAATAAGCTGAGAGGGGCAGTTCCTTCTTCCCTTCAAAACTTGTCTACCCTGGAATATATATCACTGTCTTCTAATCAGCTAAGTGGGCCGATATCAATAAATGGAGCTTCTTGCAGTGCATTGAAGCAGCTCATATTCTCTGGGAATTATTTCTCTGGGATGATACCTCGAGAGTTAGGAGATTGTTCCAGCTTACATTCCCTCCTCTTAAATTCAAATTTATTTGAGGGAACTATTCCTTCCGAAATTGGGCGCCTTTCCAAATTGCAAACACTGGATTTGTCAATGAACAGGCTTAGTGGAGATATACCATCTGAAGTTGGTAATTGTTCCCAGTTATCTTTTTTAGTTCTTACCAATACACAGGGGTGCCCTAAAGAGCTTAACTGCACACTTGTTGATCCTATAGAATGTGCTACCAATGTGGATAAACCTGAGTACAACAGGTTCAGTGGCAGATTTCCTGCTTCTCTAGCAGGTATCCCAAATTTGCATGTTATCTGGGCACCAGGAGCAGGTTTGAGTGGAAATCTTCCTTCCGACTGGGGTTCATGTAAAAATCTTAAAACCCTTAACCTTGCAGGTAACTCCTTAACAGGTGAAGTACCATCAGGGTTATCAAGGTGTAAATCAATAGTGTTCCTTGATTTAAGCTCTAATCAGCTTCATGGAAGCTTACCACCAGAGATTCCAGTCTCATGCATGGTTGTATTTAACATTAGCAAAAACAAATTGTCAGGAAGGATACCAACAGAGATGCAATCCTCCTGCAGTGGATCTTGGGTCTTCTCTTCTAATCCCTTTGAAGGAGAGCAGATAAGTCCTATTATTTGTCCAGAAGCTTATATAACCAGTGCTCAGCCTCCATACATGAGGTTTTATTGTGGCAGTTGGCGCAGCAGTTCATGCTTTAGTGGCTGGGCACCACAAGGGGTGCTTGTGGTTCGAGACTTCAGTGACAATCACTTTTTGGGGCAGTTACCTGGCCCACTGATTAGTACTACTCTGCTAGACGAGAAACCCTCCTATTTGTTGTCCTTTGCAAATAATAATTTTACTGGCAGTATGAGATCAGATCTTTTCAGCCAGTGCAACAGTTTTCAGGCATTTGAACTCAACTTGGGAAATAACATGCTTTCTGGAGAACTATCTGGTGAAGATATTGGAGGTTGCATTTCTCTTATGCAGTTCAATGTGACATCAAATTATATCACTGGGCACCTTCCAATTACAATGTCTAGGCTAAAAAACCTCACTGTTCTGGACCTTTCGAATAATTTACTCAATGGAAGTGTTCCTTCTGAGTGGGGTACACTAGAAAAGTTGGAGGCTTTTCTTTTGGCAAAAAACGGGCTGGCAGGATCTATTCCACATTCTGTTGGCCAACTCTATTCATTATTTGTGCTAAATTTTTCAGAAAACAATTTTTCTGGAGAGATACCTGAATCGCTTGGCAACCTTACCAAGCTCAGATCTCTGATTCTAAACAATAACAGTTTGTCAGGGGATATTCCAGGCACTCTTACAAGGCTCACTTCTTTATCTTATGTGAACTTGGCATTCAACAACTTGTCTGGCAATGTTCCCAAGCTGGGGAATTGGGTATCACTCTGTTATGCGACTGAAAGCTTTGAAGGTAACAGCTATTTGCAAACTTGTGGTGCAGATTCTATTCCATTACCTTCACCATCCCATCGGTACTCTACGGCTGTAAATAATTCTGCTGAAAATACTCATTCCTCACCACGCCATGCATTGAGTTCCGTTATGATAGCAGCAATTACATCAGGATGTGCCATAGCTATTGTCCTCCTTGTTCTTGGGTTCCTTTTCCAGTACACTAGACAGAAAATGCCACAGCGCACAGGATACCGTTCTGGGAGGAAAGAAGTGGTGACTTTTACAAACATTAACTTCAATTTGACATATGAAAACGTTGTGAGGGCAACTGGTAACTTCAGTGTGGACAATCTGATTGGTAGTGGTGGGTTTGGAGCGACTTATAAGGCGGAATTGATGCCAGGTTTGGTAGTTGCAGTCAAAAGGTTGACCATGAGCAGGTTTCAAGGTGTTCAGCAGTTTGACACTGAAATTCGCACGTTGGGAACAATTCGGCATTCAAACCTGGTTACCCTGATCGGGTACCATGCTAGTGAAGCTGAGATGTTTCTCATCTATAACTATTTTCCTCGAGGAAATTTAGAAAGCTTTATTCACAACAGTCAGAGAGGCGAGATTGGTTGGCATGTGGTTTACAAGATTGCACTGGGAATTGCAGAGGCACTTGCGTATTTACATGATGATTGTGTTCCACGGGTTCTACATCGTGACATCAAGCCCAGCAATATCCTTCTTGATAATAACTTAAATGCATTTCTTTCAGATTTCGGGCTGGCACGATTGCTTGGTGCATCTGAGACACATGCAACTACTGATGTTGCAGGAACATTTGGTTATGTTGCTCCTGAATATGCAATGACATGTAGAGTGTCTGATAAAGCAGATGTCTACAGCTATGGGGTTGTGCTTCTTGAACTTCTTTCAGGCAAGAGAGCACTTGATTCTTCATTTTCTGAATATGGCGATACCTTCAATATTGTCCTCTGGGCATGCATGCTTATTAAGGAAGGACGGGCTCATGAAGTCTTTGGTGAGCTGTGGGAACTGGGACCAGAAAGTTACCTTTTGGAGGTCTTAAAACTTGCTGTGTTGTGTACAGGCGAGTCACTCTCTAGAAGACCATCCATGAAAGAGGTGGTTGAACGGCTGAGGCTAATACAGGCAACTCTACCATTTACTTAGGAATATTTGCTTCTGAAAACATCACATCAAAGATTTTGTATTGTTTCCTTGCACTCCAGCTTAGGACGCATCAGTTCCTATATGTGCAGGATACGAACATCATAACATAAATTAAGGACTGACTCTCCATACAGTGCAGGGATATTAATTCGAAATGCATTTTTTTCCTGGTCCATCATTTTCTATA
The DNA here is from genome assembly GCA_011763485.2 of Isoetes engelmannii. NCBI lineage: Eukaryota > Viridiplantae > Streptophyta > Lycopodiopsida > Isoetales > Isoetaceae > Isoetes > Isoetes engelmannii. Next base: position 3,448 of record JAANSK020291179.1, read on the forward strand.
CAATGGTTTTGCTACAACCGAATTTAAATGCACAACTAGTGCCGAAATGTGAACCAAAGGAGAAGTTCAGCCCAGTTTGCACATTTCTTACAAAAATCTTAGAATCATTGTCCCTAGACACGAGTGACTCAAATGTGAGGATATCAATTCTAATGCATTTTTTCCTGGTCCATCATTTTCATGATTTTGCAACAAGCTAATAAGCTAATGCCCAAACGAGAACATAAACTCGTTTGTGTACTAAGCAGTGTCTTAAAAACTGATCAGCTCAGCCAATATTACTGTTATGAAGATTTATTAGTTCTGCCTGACATAATAAAACGCGTTCTTTCAAGCAAATTTAATGCCCAAATGAGAACCTAAACTCGTTTGCGTTCTAAGAAGTGTCTTCTTAAAACTGGTCAGTTCAGCGAATATCACCCTTATGAAGATTTTTCTGCTTCTTTATAGACTAGCCTTCTGCCCCTGCTAACAACACATGCATCGTGACAGAAAAAGCTGCCGTAACTTGACCGGAACGAATTCGGGGAGGGATAACTATTTGGTGCATTACGCGGTTTCCCTGGTACCATTTCAAATCTGTGGAGAGTGCATTACGCTTATCCTTGTCATTTCAAAGCTTTGGAGAGTGCAAACATCCCGACAACTCATCCATGAATATCTGTTCGGTTGCTGCCATTCCAAAATCGTGAGATCCGTAGGTGCATTTCAGAATCGTCACAATGCAAAAATAAAACGTCGCCTGAGAGATTCGAACTCTCGCGGGGAAACCCCATGTACTTAGCAGGCACACGCCTTAACCACTCGGCCAAAGCGACTCGATGTTATTCTTCTGCAATAAGAATAAAATTTATAGTCCTTGACATGTTCTTCGACTTGGTTCTCCTCATTTTTGGAACTTAAAATGCCAACTACAAGGTTATTTTTTCCAAGATAAAAACTAACATGAATAATAAAAACATGCCGGTTGGTTCTCGATCACCTCCTTATCCCTCTTGCCATACATTAAGATTTTGTCAATTTCTTAGATTGCTTACCTGCATTATTAAGATCTAAGGTTAGCACATTTGTACAAATGCAGGTGCACATTCTTTCCAATTTGAGGCTGGGGATTGTTGATTTTCTTTGATGGCTATATATGCGAAGCGTCGGGTGTTACGGATTTGGTTCCTTTTTTAATTCTTGGAGATGGAGATGCATCAAATGGCCATAGATGCTCATTTTTCTTTTTGGTTCTATTGCTTCCATGTCGAATTTTGAGGATCCTTTTTCGTTTTTGCCAGACATAAGGCAACCGAAGACACAATCCTCCTCTTCCCCTTCCTGTCTCCTTCCATTGGTTCCCTTTTGGCTGGAACTTGGGTCTCCTAAAAGCAACTTTTTCCTTTTACTGGGGTCTCCTAACAACTTTGGGATTTTACACAACAGAAAGTGATCCTGGTTAACCTAGATGCCCAATCATTCTTCCAAAGGACCCTATACATTAGAGGCAGGATGGGATCTCATCTTGTCCTCCTAAGAGAAGGCTTTTTTTATATTTTATATATTTATTTGATCAATAATACATCCTTTACCAACCTTCCTAACCCACTTACCAACCTTCCTACCTCTCGAAACCTTACCTACCAAATAAAAAATCGAATGCTATATTATTGGCGATATTTGGGCATTATATTTATTTCTATTCTATGAACAAATGTTACATTTGGTCCCGACCCGACCATGGATTTTCGACCTAGCTGTGTCACTTCAGAACAATTCTGAAAGAGAAATCCAACCAAGCTTTGTCACTTCGGACCAAATTCTGAAACAATCATGTGTGCTTCGGATTTTTTTGGCGCCATACAGGTATTTTGGCACCATGGAGTTTTTGAAAGTGGGCCTCCTAATGGATCCGTTGTCATGCATGTTTAGAAGGTATTTCGTTTTTTGCTTTCTATCCTAGACGATTGTTTGCATGTAAGCCAGTCTATTCTTTGCCCAAGATGATGACCGAAATCACAATTCGCTTGTCTGCAGAGTATGCACAAACCTGGAATAGGAAAAGGGAAGGTGTCAAGGTAAGTGTAAATGAGGATCTTCTGAGATCTACTGGAGCTAAGAATGCAGACATGTGATCACAAGAAGGAATTTACCCCCAAGATCCAATAACATGTAAGTCACCAAATTTTAACTTTGTTACATCATTGGTTAAGTTTGTTTGTGAGAGAAAAAATGAAATGCTTGGATACTGTGAGAACATGAATAAATACATAGATCAGTTATGTTTCACAATTGGGGCTCGTAGACAGGAAATTAGAACACTAAAGCATAAAGCATGAATCAAAAGAATGTGCTTTAGAAAAGTCCTCATTGACAGCTAAGATCTCATCCTTGGAAAAGGCTGCAATGCAGATGCAAAGTGATGCTATCATCAAAGATTTTGTAATTAAACAATGTGACATTGAGATATCTCGAAGAAAGTAATTGCTTACGGGCTAAATCCAAAGTAAGAACTTTAGAAGCTCATTTGAAAGGGCTGAAAAGGACTTCAATAGGCCTTCATGAGAGGAAGAAAAATATAAAACCCATAGAGGTGCTAGCTCCAAATAGAGGGGCAGCAAGGAGGAAAGTGTATGCAGTTTTAAACACGAAAAAGAAGAAATGAGCTGTGAGACAAAATTTGGGAAGTTTTTGATGAAAACGGCATCAAAAGAGGAGATACTAGCATTACTAAATGATCCATGCAACATGGGTTTGAAAAGAGATGTCTTAGATATGGAGTTAACGAGCAAGAAAAAATATGAAATGGTTTCTTTAGTTCTCATGAAGTTTGCTTTAGATGCAAAATATAAATGTGGTGAGCAACTGGCACTACCCAAGAAAAATGGATCCTGAATGGTTTTCAGTTCAGTCGGAGGATCACACGTGGTGGCTTGGGACGTTCCAAGTCCATAAGGAAAACTTCCAAGTATTGAAATGGGTGTTAGATCATACCAAAATTCCAAGAATTAGTAATTATGAATCAGGTGCATTATCGGAGGTGGCCGGTCATGGATCATCCAAAGTAAGATTTCATTTGGCTTCCGATTTAAAAACCGAGAAAGCTATGTACCATGTAACCAATTCTCCTTCTCAAACTTCTAGAAACTGTCTTTGTTGTATGTACAAGTTGAAGGAAAAAAAGAAAGGAAAAAACTATAGCACACTACGGTGCAATCAAGACGCTCCTCCAAATAGGCATTCGAAAGACGAAGAATTCGAGCTAATACTGCCAATTTCATTGTCTTGAGTGTATTTTTGCACATTGCATGGGGTGGTGAGAATCATTGAGAAAATGATCCATCATAGTTGTATCTTTGTATGGCAAGGAAGGAGGGGATATCAAGGATTGAGGAAGTATTATCGGATGGCGGACTCCATGATAATTGTATGAAGCTTGAGAAGGACCTGAAATGATCAAATAATAGTTCAATACCAGCAAAGGTTTCACTAGGTGGCGATAAAGCCTGAAATTTCTTAAAGAATGCAGGTCCAATGAGGAAAGGGTTGTTTGATTTGGGCAAGAAATTAGTAGAGGCAGAAAGAGATAGGACAAATAGAGTTGCTTCCACAGTAAATAAGTTGAAAGCATGGACAACATTCTCCGTTCTGAATGTTCTATTGCAGAAACACACCTTCAGTAATGATGACAAGGTACAATCCAAGGAGGTCGTGACAAGATTTGCAAATGCATATATCAAGGCATTGGTTGAAAGTGAGGTCATACACTATATCCACATTTTATGTGCCCACGGGCCTTGGTTTATAAAAGAGTACGGAAGCCTTGGAGTGGAATACTCAGGGGATGGAAAAGTCGTATAAACTAACTAAATTGGCATTTCATTAGGCGACGCAAAGAGGTGGGTCTTTTTCCATCTCAAAGCTACTTGTCAACTTGGAACATGGTTTTGCCGGATGTTATTGGCAAGACATGAGAGGAATGTTAGAAGAAAAGCAGCTCCTCCCTTGGACAATGCACTACGAGAAGCTGCCCGCAAACATAAAAGGAGTTGTGGGAGAAATGTAGTGAACCCGAAACACTGCATGGGGCCCGTCCATCTGCATGGCAGCATCTACTGCCGGAGTTCGCTCAACCTTATAAACAATTGTGTCGATTGAGAGGGTGCATGATTGTGACACAAATAATCCTCTATAAGGAACTAGAGCATATGCATGGTCTGTGTCCAACTTTCTTTGGGCAAATGGGCAGAGGTATCTGTATAAGTGATTGAAGATGCTAGTGATTTTAATAAAGAACGGAGTGTAAGTGGGACAGAAATGTCTGGGGTGACCGGGAGGGATGCATCCAGGTTGGATTCGGACGCTGGAGGTGGTTGCTGAGGGAGTTTGGCCTTTCAGGCCAGGTCCTTGGCCTTTCAAGCCATGATACAGGATCGCAAGTGGGATGGCTCTGAACCGGGGGAGGCAGCAGCAACAATAGTGGAGCAAACAAGATAGAAAGCAGAGACCCAAGTTTGGCTGGACAATGCAAAATCAGCGGAAGAAAAGAAGGCGAGCTCAAGACAAACCCAATTCAGATGCACAAACCAAAGATGCAATACAAAGCTAGAAACGAAAGTACAGTTAGAGTGGCTTTAGAGTGCTTTAGAATTGGAGAGAAATCTACTAGATGTGTAGGCAAACCAAGAAGGAACGGTTAACATGAACCGGCGGAGCTGTGGAGCGCTTGCGAACTAAGTCGGAGGGGAACAGTGGCAGGCGTATCCCTGGAATTGGGTGCAAAGTCGATAGCAGCTCCTGACCATGCTGGCCTCCACAAATTCGGCCTGGTTCCATGCAAACCGTCCCTGCCAGGCAACCCACCAGGACGAGTGAGATGCCAAGGTATTGTGATGCTGGCCGCCACCCGCAAATCACCACAGGACCTGAAGGTGTCCTCGTTGAAGAAGCTTGTCAATCTGGGGGCCTGTTGGCGAATCACTGATGCTAATTGATGCTATTTGATGCTGGCAATCAGGCCCTGGAGCTAGACGAAGTGGCCGATGGTGCTAGGCAGTGGCCTAGCATTGAACCTTTTATCAAGAAATACTGGCAAGGAAGAATGGGTTTGGAAGAAACGTCTTCACACCTAACCTATTGCCTTGTCGAAATCCGGCTTATTCTAGATGCCAACCACGCAAAAAATATGCCATGCACACCATGAAAATCAAGAATCGTTTTGCAAGGCTCATGAAAATAGAGAATCGCTTTGCAAGACTAAACATAATGCAATCTGGCGTGATGCGATCACCGAAGAGTCAAGAGATCAGGTGCAATCCTTTCGAACTATTTTTTTCATCTAATCTAACGGCCTATAATGGAACTTTGTGAAACACAATAAAATCGACGCTCCAGATCGCACAAGGTTATTATCATCTTATTTTGGCTTTAGTGTTATAGAAAGATCATCATTAATCAAAAGTTTTTTCTTTGAAAACCTTTTGAGGCAGGGGTTTTTTATCCTAGTAGTAATGGTGGTACTAGGCCCATTGTATGGGTCCCATGCCTTGCCTTTTGATCTTCATGAGCGTTAAAATATCTTATTCTATTCTATCATAGTTTTACAACAGTTTGTATTCAAATGGCTATAAGCTTTACATACAAAACATACATCTCCATTGCTTCTATGTGTCTTACCCTTACCAGCAAACAAGACCTTTTTTTCTTCATTCTCATCTTCTTCCTCTGCTAATTTTCTCTGCTCCATTCCAGTCCTAATCAAGGCCTCAACCTTTTCTCTATTTCTTTCTACTGTTCTTATCAATGTACTTAATTGCAAGAAGCTAGAAAAAGCTCTTACAAGATTCAATACCTGGAATTCGCTTATGATTGAAGCTGTTCTACCTCCAAGTTAGCAATGATGCTATCAAATTATAGTCAGCAATGATGCTATCAAATTTATGGAAAAACTGAGTTGGATTATCATTCTCTTGAAATTCAGTTTTCTTAACTTCCTATCACGCATTTTAAGTTGTGGTGTGTTATTGACCTCATAAGTTTTGATCAAGAACTCCCACACATCTCTCTTGGAGATTTAATTCTAATTTTATGAATGACATTCGAACTTAGCTTACTTGCAATAGTGACTTTTTTGCATTTTTTCCTTCAAATTGCTAGACCCTGTACATCCAATTCCACTGGTAGCTGCAGAAGAACCTTCACCATGAGGCACACCTGTAGAGCTATTCCCTCCTTCTACTTCATCACTTCCAGTGGTATATTCCCAAAGACCTTCAGCCCTAAAACATCATCATTTTGTTTTTTCATAATTGTAAGTTAGCTTCACCTTCAAAGACATTAGTTCCACTTAACAGACTTGCTCCTTGCCATGATAGTTGTATGCACTGATACCAATAGAAATTTCATTAAGCATTATGGAAATGCAATTTTGAATCCAATGTATCAAGGCCAAAGTTTAACTTGAAATTCAAGACACAATGTTTGAACAACATTCAAATTTATCTATTGCAAATGTTAACTCCTGAATGGTAATCTCACACAAATATTTTCAGAACAACTCGACAAGAATACCTCATACTTCTATGAATATCCTTCATGTTTGCCACTATCGGTTCGACCAAAAAGGTCATCAGCCTAGGAAAAGCGGTTATGCCAAATTCAATGGTCTAGATAATGTTGTATGCTCATTTCCCTTTAATAATTCTACTCTAAATCTCCACTATCTGCGTGCATAATACATTCACAAGAGATAACTAGGTTAACCAAGCTGCATTGATCTTCTACTTGAAGATCGCATCATGGTTCAACAACTGTATAATTCACCTCGTATGATCATGCTGCAAAGATCATACTTATGATCTCAAAACTTCACCGACTTGGATCAACTAGCTACAGCCACAAAATAACCCTCTCCTTATTAGGGAGAACTCATATGAACAAAGAATCATTTACAAACCACCTTAGCATTTATAGATCACCACAAAACAAGCCAAGAGAGCTCTAGGATTGAACACATAGAGATCATCCAAGTTTGAGGAT
>JAANSK020291190.1:0-10467 GCA_011763485.2 Isoetes engelmannii
GACTGCTAGTAGAGTTGTTCCCATATACAAGGCAGGTGACCCTCACTGCCCAGCCAACTATCGCACGATCATGGTCACCTCCCTCTTTGCAAAAATTGGGTGGCATCCTGGAACAACGGTTGCCAAGACTTGTACCGTTGCTTTGTGAATTTCGCAACAGCTTTTGACACTGTGCCCAGGGACACGTTGTGGGACAGATTGAGACAGCTGGGGACCCCTGTTGACTTGTAAAATGCAATATACAAGTTATATGGGGCATGCTCAGGCTGTCTGACATCATTGGGACAATCTGTTATTAGTAGTATTGGAGGGCACCAGGGTTGTCCCCTTTCCCCGACGCTCTTTGGCCTGATCAATTGGAAGATTGGCTTGCTGAACATGGAGGGGCGGGTGCTCAACTCATGCATCACATAGTTCGGCAACTCATATACGCTGACGATGTAGACCTCTTCACTGACACTCCAGAAGACATGCAATGTCACCTGGATGCTCTAGACACTTTCTGTGAGTTCACTGGCATGCGGGTTAACTTGGCCAAAACTAGAGTGTTGCTAGTTTCATCCTCCGATCAGCCAAGGCCTCCCTTCCTCACTTACCGTCACTTACCAGGGACAGAATGTGGAGGTAGCTCCGATCTACAAATATTTGGGAATTGAGTTTTCTACTACGACACACTGGGACGCTTCCATCAGGTTACGCGTCACAACAGGTTGGAAAACACTGTATGCCATGCAGAACAACAATCATAAGGCAGAGTTGTATGCCTGGGGTCATCAGGCACACCTATTCAGGGTCTTGGTCAAGCATGTTCCCTTGTACGGGGTGGAGGTGTGGAGTCCGTTGATATCCCTCGCTACCTAGAATGATCTGGAACAGGTACAGAAGGCCTTCTTGGCATGAGCAGTTGGGGTGAAGTCCACAGTTCTATATCAGATCCTGCTGCAGGAGACGGGCTTCTTACCCTTTCAGAGGGCCGCACTGGACCGTCATATTATTTACTTCCAAAAGGCCGTTGGTATAGGGGATGCCCGTTTGCCCAATCTAGCTCTAGTTGTAGCAATGGGCCCACAACGCCTCAAAGACTGCTAGAAGGACAAGCAAGCTCAGTGGTTCTCCCAATGGAATATACAGGCGCACAGGTGTGTGCACGTACGAACAGAGAAGGACCATGATCAATTGAGGCAGTATCTTGAGGCTTGCTTCCTTAGCAAACTCTGGGATGCAGATGCACTGACACACGTCAAGCTGGCACACTATCGGCAGCAGATCAATCCCATGCTCACCTGAGGCCCACAACACTATTTGTGTACTCGTTTGCATATGAAGAAGGGCCGATTGATAGCTTCCATCCGAACGGGTGCATATCATCTCCGGATTGAGATAGGCCGATGGACCCCGGAGGCCCGCGAGGATAGGATTTGTCAGTGTTGCCAACAGGGAGCCATTGTAGATGAATGCCATGCACTTCAGACCTGCCCAGCATTCGATCATATCCGAGCACGGTTTGTGCAGTTAGTTGTGGTTGGTCAGCCGTTGCATGAGCTATTGAACACGACCTTCATTGGGTTGCCAGGCTCATATCTTCAAGAGGTGATGGATACACGGACTCAGCTGTGTCCAGGGGTATGGTATTGAATGGCACTATATTATTGTACAGTATGCCAACATACTTATTAGTGGCAAGGTTTTTCCCTCGAAAACCCTTCGGGGCGGGGGTTTTTTAATTCTGACAGTAATCTGCTTGCTGCTCTTTTTGTTTAGACCCATAGGCCAATTGGTCTTCATGGACGATAAAAAATTTAGATTCTATTCTATTCTATTCTATTCTATTCTATTCTTCAAATGTTATTCCTCGTTATTTCTTTGTTATTTTCACTACATAGGTCATTCAGTCTCTTTTTTTTTTTTGAAGAAGAACTTTGTCGCATTAAATTAAAAGAATAGCAATGATACAAGGTGAGTGAAGAGGAAAATGAACTGCCCCGAAGAGGCAGCGATACCCCACCACTCCATCATCACCTCAACTATGACTGAACAAAGTGGCATTTTTGTTCGTCGTGCTTCGCAATATTTCCGCGCAACAATCCAAGTCGTCGTTTCCTTGCCACGTTTTTTGTAGAACAATCTGTGTCGCCCATTGCTGGTAAGCTGTCGCGCTATGCTATGGCACTGGAGAGATCTATGGTGATGTGCAATTCCAATGTTCTTGCTCTAAATCCTCTACCGACTGGAATAGAGCAAAATACTGTGCGTCTTTGGAGATGGATCACCAATGTTGCAAATCTAAACAAGGATATATGTTTTTCCATCAGGAATAATGTGTTTGCCCTTCAAGAGTTTAGCGGAAGATACATGGCGAATTGTCTATAGCGATGATGGTTAGCGACTATGGCGACCAAAATGATGAAGATGAATGCTCATGCTCTTGCTATCCAGCGGGTTTCGCAAGGCATGGATATGGAACATAGCGATGGTGCCAGAAAATTGGGGCATGAGTCAGTTAGTCAGTTTTGCTAACAAACAAAAAGCACAAAAGAGGATAGACAAGAACACAAGGCAAAGAAGGATCGATTTGGGGTAACCAATTGGCATTGTAAACAAAAAGCTTTGAGTTTATAGAGCTTCTTCACTCTGTCTCATGGCTCTTCTTCAGGCTGGGCATATGGTCACATGTGCGATGAGACATGACTGCACCTTTGAGCCCATATCTCATTTTATTGAAAGAGATAAAAAGCCCTGCAAATTTTTTCGCAATGTTTATGTGTTTAGGTGTTTTTTGAATGATTTTTTTTTTTTTTTTGTTTGTGGCAAAAAACCACGGAAGCCCCTATTCTGTGACGTCCCCGTGAATATACGATATAAATACATATATTCTATGGCCACGTCACTATACATGTCGTCTCAGACGACCTGTATAATAGGTATCAGGCCATACCTACATGGGGCGCGCACAGGTTATTTCTTATTGTAATTATTGGTCTTGTAGACCCAAGTGGTTTCTTGTAGACGTTAACATAATCTTTCTCTCTTTCTTTATAGAAGCTATGAAAATATACATATGAAGCATACCTAAAGTGTGCATACTTGTTTGTTTGTAGTTCTTATTGCATGTGCCTTTTTTTATACTCAGAATGGAACCACTATATTGCATGCAGTCTTTGATGGAGGGGCAGAGTGGATTCTCTTTTCATGTTGGTCAATGTGTGGAGTCCAAGTCACATGTAAATGGCTATCGAGGTGCATGGTTCAGGTCAAAGGTAAGGAATTAAAAGCTTCAACATTGTTGTTATGGACATTACATATTTTTTCCTTCCAGTTTCTCAGGTTGAAGAAGTTAAGAGTGATAGGATTATCCTCTCCTCTATTGACTTCTCAGATGAGAGCATGCATTCCTGAACTGGTTGCAAGTGATATGTATTTATTGATGCATTTTTAATCTTTAAACCCTTGTAGAGATACATACCATGAAGACCTACCAAAAAGCACCTCGCAACCGCGATCTGGAGCTTATGCTGAGGCAAGGCTTTCCATTGGTGGTGCGGCGCTCGGAGTTTAATGAAGACACATGCAAGGATTTGGCTGCAGTTGTAAATGATCAGTGGCAGGCTGGAGATCATGTTGATGCGTTGATTGATGAGTGTTACTGGCAGGGCGTGATTGAGAGCATTGAGGGCAATACGATGACGGTATAACTGTTGTCTTAAATTGCTTTAGTTAGAAGTTCCCTACATTGAAGGTGATATGTGGCAGATGGTACTGGCATTTTAGTTCCTAAAAACTGCTATGCAAAATGAGCTACAAGGTTATGCATGTAGTTCCAAAGTCACGCAAGCATTAGTTAGAGAACTATGTTTTGCATTTTTTTCTTAGGCTTATGAATTTCTTACTCCCAACATAATTTACCAGATAAAAAGCTACAGATGCCAAAACATGATTTGCGCTTTTATGAGATATTCTAGAAAGATCAAAGGAACAGTTCTGGTGCCCAATGTTTTGTTGTTTGCGGTATGTGACGGAGTGCCTCCCATAATGTAATGATAGATATTTGTTTTCCTGAGGTTCTAGCTCTTGAAAACGCAAGTTATTCTCTTTAAAATCAAGAGCTTATTAATTTAGCTCCAAAATTGCCCATTTACCTTCATGTCATTGGATATCATTGTGGGGACCATTGCAAGTGTCAAAGTCACGTTGCCCAGAATTGAAATGAGGACACTTGGAGAATATACACATTGGCACAACTCAACCCTCAAAAACTGCTTAAAATTTTAAGCCTGAGACTAAGTCTACTTAAAGAATTCAAATGATTGGATGATATAATTTAATTTAATTCAATTTAATGAGTCATGCTCTCTAAGGGCCCTGAAGGCCATGGAGCGCTCAATTACATACTTCATCAGAGCTTAATTAATAAATTACGGTGTGCATCCACCGTCTTAATGCATTGTCCTAGAATATAACATGATTCTGCAAATAATGCCTAAAAACTAGTAAACTGAAAGGCAAATCTATTCCTAATATCACTGTATACTGGGCATTGAACAAACACGTGGTCTTCATCCTCAACACTACCTGTCTCTAAGAATTTACATATCCTCTCTTCCAATTGAACCTTGCGCCATCTACGGGTCTCCACTTCCAGCCTGTGTGAGCTTGTCCTGTATCTTGCAATTATATGTCTCAGAGATCTCGTGATATCCGCTGATAAGTATCCTTGATATAATGTCACAAATACCTCGCTACTTTCAATTTGTAATAATCTTTTCAAAAACCTCGTTAATTTGTCGTCACGAATGTGTGTCGACCTCAATTAATGGCATTGGTCCCAAACACTTAATTGTTCATTGTGTAGATTGGTAATGCATACTAAGCATGCATATTTTTATCATAGTGGTAGCAGTGTCCAACATTATTGCACATAAGGTAAAAGGGTGTATTGCGCATAAGGTAAAAGGATATATGTTTATTAGTGTATGCCCTGATAGTTAGGGATAACTCCAGCATATATGATGAAGAATGTGGGGAAACCTTGAAGATTATTATAGGTTGCTAAATGAACTTGATGTTGACAAATTAGAAATCTCGATTAAATAGAGTATCAAGGTTGGAACACGTAGAGGCAAAACACAAAAATCAACCTAAAAGGTGGTAAGCAATCTCAGTACAAACTTACTTTAAAGGTCTAGTCTACCAATCCTACTCTCTAAAGAATACTACATCAAAGCCATATGCTATGAGAAGAACACTCTACAAAGGAAAACCATCTTTCAAGAACGAACGCTTTTGCACATTATGTTACCAAAGGTTATTCTGCCTTGTGCTCATATGGCATTTTACATCCTTTTAATTTTGCTACAAGTCATGTTATGACCTTACTTTTTTACTTTAATGCAATATATGAAATCCCAAATGAATTATGCATTCATTCGAAAACCACAAAGAAATACATATTATAAACTCTACCTACATAAGGAGATAAATTGCTGGTACGTATCAAACATTTGCTATTGGCATATTAAGAATGCAAGACTTTGAATTCAATTATGTTAATGTGTTTCGGTAATATTAAGAAGCTGCAAGACTTCAAATACAATCATGTCTAAGCCTTTTGGTACCATTAAATTTGTTGTAACTTTTAAAGACCGTTGCACATTATTGTAACATTATTATACTTTACAAAACCCTTGCATTTATTTTCTCAAGACTTGTTAGAATGGTCAGATAAATATGACCTGTGGACATCTGTTAGCGTGTCAGCAGGCTCGGTTCAATGTACACATTATGACTAGACCATTATTTGCCATGGTTATCATTATGATTATCATTAAGGTTGTTCCTAAGGGTTCTTCTTATATGGACCTAAATTCATTTTTATAAGGCAAGGCCTGAATGGAATCGATAGGTTTATTTGGAAGGTTAGAGTTCCAGTTATACGGAACACATGGTCGAATAACATCGAGCCAAAACTACATTTGAACTATTCGTCAGGCTAGGCCGATGGAACACAGCAGATTCCTAGATACCGATTATCTCCATTGTATTTAAACAGAAGTTGTTCTGGCTTCCTGTATGGGTCGGACCGGATCCAGAAGAAATACAAAGAGTTATTTGATGGGGATATTTTGTGCTACAGTGGTTTGATTATATTCTTGTAATTTGAGTTTATTTAGGTAGCACTCAATAGTTGAAAGTGAAGTTGATAATGTTGCATTGAATAGCACTTCAAGTTCTGTTTAACCGTTATTGTGTGTAGAGAAGATTTACTTGCATTGTCAAATACTAATATCAACAAAAAACTTGCATTTATTTTTTCAAGACCTCATAAACACCTTAACCATTGAATCCAAGGTTCACAAGACAATTTCCTTCATAGACATTGTCTCGTCGTCCTCCTGGCATTCATTCCCTCTTTTATTTCCTCCCCTTCCCCAAGCCTGCCTTACTACAGAGTCATAATCATTACCAATATGAATATACCAGGGGAAATAGTCAATAGAACAATAGGAATAGTCACGTACATAGACGCTGACGACCAACAGGAGACGCAAAAGACATCATGGTCCACATTGACAACTCTCTGCAACACATCCACGTCAAACGAATACTGGTCGAATACAGACATAAGGACCCAAGACCATCTTCAAGAGAACATTCCCACTCGCACTGGCGTATGCCATGACTGGACACAAGAGCTAAAGCTCCACGATAGAAGGCAATGCAATAATGGTTGTGAGAAGGGCATTCTCGCTAGGACTACTTTACGTAATGCTATCACGAATAAATGACATAAAATAATTCTTGATTGTAGTACCAATTATGATAGATGACTCCCAACCAAATGAAACGCTATTAATGTAGCAACAAATGGACCACGGATAAGCATTTAAATGTTCATTGCTTCTTCATACCGTGCAGACTAATCTCTAATCAATCGACATTCCATTTCCTTACAAAACAGATTGCAGACACAACTCCAAACAATATACAAGAAAGTTACATCTAGGCCCCGTCATGAAAGCTTTGCAAGCCCAGTTAACATATAATAAGATTTAATCTACTAGGTTTTCCTACTTCTTGCTATTTATGTTAGTTCTGACAAAAAATTACATGTCATAGACCTATTACCAATTCTACAATCACAATCATTCTATTTTTTTTTTGCATATTCTTAAGTATTTCTTTCACAATCATGTGCGATGCAATTAATATATTGGATGCCATAGTGGAAAAAATTGTTATTCTTAGTTGTTTCAGTATACAAAAGCCTTCTACATTCATCTACCCGAAGCAGTAATCTATACCTCATACAAAAATAGCATAAGTCCATTAGTTGTTTCAAATGTTTATTTGCTAGAAAGAAATTAAACCATGGTTCATAGTAACCTTTAATGCCATCCTAGTTTAGCTCCTTAGTAAAGCTTCCTCTCTTCTTCTTTTCCAGTTCTTCTTTGTTTTTCCTATCCTACACTTTCCCCAACCCTGCATTTCTGCTAGTCTTTTTATTGAAGGCGTATTGTATTATATTCAAAGATTTTAATACAACCAGCAATGAACTAGTAGTTTTGAATCCCTTCAACCTTCTTCTCCAGATTGATATTACAGGGAAAGGGATTCAATTTCCTAAATCCTATAGATACAGATTAACAATATATAATAAACAAAAACCCCCCAAGCGAATGGGAGTGGAGCCTTTGTCGAACCTGCTTCATCTGCATCTTGGCCTTTAAGCCAGATAAAAAGAATTTATACCCCTCAATAAAATTGGCCCTAGGATTGAAAGAAGTGTGACCAGCTTAAAGTCATAGCCATCCACGAGATCCAGCAGAAGAGTGATGTTAAGTCACGAAGCCAGAGAAAAGGATTCATCTTTAAGCTTCTCCCGGAAGATGTCAAATCCCGACTCTATCTTGGTCCATCTGCATCTAGTGATCACAGGGCTTGTCACATGCGCAAGCCAAGAATAAGGAACTCTAGAGTCTCCCGCCAGCTAGGGTCCTTTAACTCTTAAACTTTCTTAATGTTTTAAGACAATGACAAATAAACTTCCCCTTCCTGGGAAAGGGGATCACAGGCCTTGCTAAAAGCACTACAAACTACTATGAGGTCTTCTAGAAAAATATGATACTCTGCTTAAGCGCGAAGCACTACTTGCAACTGGTTTCTTAGAAAAATGCATTTATCTCCCTGATCCAATGAAGTAAGGAACAAGCAAATCAAAGAGCAAGATCAACGCATTCTTGTTTCTCTAACTGCACAGTACTATAAGTGACCCCCATCTTTTCCTTGCCCGTCTGTTTCCCAATAATGACATATTAACCATCTTAAACCAGCCCGAAATATTTTCTAGCAGAGGTCAATATTGATAATCCAGTTGTCATTTGTCAACCTTAAAGAACATCACCGAAAGGATAATCTGGCAAGGACAAGCTGTATTTAGAGGTGATCTGCTTCTCTTCTTGTATACTAGAGTACTAAAAATTGCCCATAACTCATTCTTTTGACAGTTCTTGAACCATATTCCAAAGAAAAATGAGAATCACTAAGCACCTTTCAGGAAAACTTCCTCCATTTGGTACTACAAGAAAAACCTTCTCATTCCAAGCATTACACCCAAGCCCGTAAAGCTCCTCTCTGAATAATATTATGGTGTGGAATCGCGATACTAGAGAAAAGGTTTCCTATCTTCTCAAACATGGAGTATTACAAAAGCAAACAACTTTTTCAATATAAAAGTACCAATCTTAAATCGTAACTCCCTTGACTCGAAACTAAGAGCAGATGTTCAAGAAATCTCAAAAGCCACCAACACATAAGCCTCATCAGATCTGAAAAGATCTTAAAGAATTGGCTAAAAGATCGTGGCTTATAGAGAATTCTTGGAAAAAAAAGCTTAGAAGAGCAAAAGATAACCGGCAGGGTCTTCTAGCATAAGATCACCAGATCCGCACACCACCATGAAGTCTTGGCCCATCTAAGCCTCCCCCCACCTCCAAGAACTCAAAAGAATCAAGCTTTTAGGCAGTGGCTATGGTGACCGCCTTTCGTTTGCCAAGGGTTATGGTGCTGGCCCGGCTGCCCACCGTCACCCTCCGTCGCGTCAAAATGATATAATCTCATCCACCTCTTTTTCCTCCCACATTTTAGGGCTATCCGATTACATGCAATGTTTACATCATTAAAAAAAAAAAAAAAATGCTTTCTATTTAAGATGACCTTTGCCATACACCCTTATCCGATTACATGCAATGTTCACATCATTTAAGGAAAAAAAAAAATTCTTGTCTAAGATGACCTTTGGCCATACATCCTGCTGCTTAGCTATTTGGCACACAAACCCTTTGAGCACTTTCATGTAACAGTTGAGGAAGAACATCCATCATGCAGGGCAGGTCCAGCTAGTTTAATCTCATTTGGAATGTGTATTAATAGGTGCATGAGCCTACATCATTATCATCATTGCATCTTATTAGTTATTGTACCATATACATGTCTCACACGATGGCTTTAAAATAAAAGAAGAGTTAGTAGGCAAGATGTATTGGTTCAACAACACAAACTTTTTAGTCCTCAGCATCCAGTACACAATGTACACAAAAGAAGCAAATAACTAATTTTGCCACAATACTCCACAAGATGGTGTGCCCTATGCAACAGATTTTTGTTATCCAACACCATACAACGCAAGTACATGCCCTAACCCATTCCGATTTGCTTTTCATTACATTGCAAAGATGCACTTAAAATGCACCTTTCTAGCCCTTCACGAAATAACCACAGGCCCTTCAAAGCAATGCATCCTGGTTTTCTTCAAGGCTCTGCAAATGAGCAACAACCACCACCCCCCCCGGCTTTTGAGCTCCTCACCCAAAGAACTTCTTCACAACAAAGTTTATAGCTTTTGGATGTCTTCGAAGAGGTCCTCAACACCCCTTGACAATGAAGATGATCCATTTCCGACTCTCTCAAAAGCCGCAGTCCCTGCCACAGTTTCCTTGCTTAATTTCAAGCAAATTGAACCAGATTTTTGAGGGGAAGTCTGGTGGCTGGGTCTGTGTCTGTGTCTAATTGCTTCAAGCTGATTGCTACAGGTCCCAACAATGCAGCATCTTTTATTGTCTCATATCAATTTATATTTATCTGAGTAGGAGGAAGCTTCTACACCTTGAACCAGACTTCTAATACATTTTGCAGCTTTATATTTTTTTGACCTCTTTTCAGCATTACTGAGATCTTATGTGGTTCTGCCCGATGATATGAATCATTCAAGGGCCCTCAGGGCTTGTCCTTAGTATCATCATGGACTATCTGGTTACCATGTGGGAAGATTTATGAGATCTTCAAGTATAGCAGCTGCTTCAAGAGCAATCCATAATAAGTTTTTTGTTAGTAGAGAATGAAGATGTTGAGATTACGCATGTAGTAATTCTCTATTAACATCAAACATTGTACTTCTTTATTCATATAATATAA
>JAANSK020291201.1:0-10466 GCA_011763485.2 Isoetes engelmannii
GGTCAATTTTACAATAGGGGAATATGTTTCGTCATAATTCTTTCCTTTCTCCTGAGTATATCCCTGAGCAACAAGACAGTATCTATGGTACAACGGGGTACATATGGTGTTGCACTATCGCAGGGATGCAAAGGGAGACTCCGAGTTCTTCAAGCAAGGTAATGCCCTAAAATTCTACAATCTGGGTAGGTTTTCGCTTCTAGTACTGGGTCCTTTTCGAAACTAAGCAATGGTCGGGATATTTTCTCGTTTTGACGTCGGATTAGCACACCAGTGGTCAAACCCAGAGCCGCTGTTGCAAAATTCCTCGATTGGCTTCCAGTTTTTGTGATCTGCTTGGGAAGGTTGTATTCCTGATATTTAACTCTTTATTGTAGGTGCAGGATGTAGTAATCAGCATTGTGATCAGAATCTTTAATCTGTGGATCATCCTCTGGAGCCACCAGACAAGGATAAGACAGTTAGATGCCCTCTACCAGAGCCTTGCATTGTTCATGTGAGTAAAATGCTTTTAGTGATCTGACACGTTGCTTTGTTTGGTTGGAATTTGTTCTGGTCTGTTTTTATAAGATCTCTGGTTTTTGTCAAAAGCTTAGTTCTGTGCTAAAGAGGACTGTAGTTTTACTAAGTTCCGCAGATTTGTATAGCACTATTTAGTTCTTCTAAATCCAACAGGCATGTAATTCTGTGTTGCCACACTATATTGCTAGTTTTTTAGATACAGATATTTCATACAAGTGGTTTGCCTGCTATTTTAATCATAAGAGATGTAAATCTCCTTTAGAAGGGCAGCATTTTCTTTATATAAATGAATTCTTCAATCCTTAACTCTAGTTTAATTCAGGATGGACGGATTTGGAAGGAAAGAATTGTGGCCAGTGCTAAGAAGAAAGGTGAGCATTCAATTCCAAGAGAGAACAATGTGCCTGTATCTGTGCATAGAAGGCATCATGGTTCCAGGGAACGCAACACCATACTTCCATCATTCAAGGCACCAGAGAAAACCATAGCCAAGATGCTTGAGGAAAGTTCTGAGCATTAAGTGAGGCACTTTATTTAAAGGAAAAATAGTTCTAGAAAGGTAAGTGCTAAGACCTTTTCCTTTGCCCCCTACAAAGGATCATTGTCCCAATGTACCCAAGGTATATAGATACTTACAAAAAATACAATTGACAATATATTATCAATTCTCGCCCATGAGTGGCTTTTATTCAATTGGTTGATGTAGGATTGTATCTCCATCAATGGAGGAACTATTATCAAATTGGTTGTCTCTTTCCTTTTGTTTCTTTAATTTATCTTTATGGCCTTCATTGGTGGTGGAGTGTTCATGTTTTTGTCATGCAATTATTAATTCATGGCCATATCAAATGATCTATTCACTATTTTGGTAGTGTTTTAATGGTTTGCTTAACACAACGATTATTCATGGGGCCATATTTGTGATACTTTAAATTGTGATCTTCCAACGTGCAAAGCCCATGTTCAGGAAAAGATCACTTTGTAAAATCATTGAACCAAAGGATAATAGTAAGGCATTTGCAAATAACCATAATATTAAGACATTGACAAATAAGATAACATCGTAAAACGCACTGTAAAGAGCTTAAAAGTTAGTTTTCAGTTACTAACAATGAATTAAATTTCTAATGCAAACAATCTAAACTGAAGGTAAAGTTTGATCAAGTTCTCACTCTTTGTTCAACAATTGAAATTTGATTTGTATTGTTGTGAATAAGAGGGGCGAGGCAAAATAGCTGTATTGCATGCAATAACCTGCATTGTTTAAATAGTCGTTTTTTCTGTAACATTGCGTTCAGTTTTGTTGAAGTGTTCCTTGCAAGTTCATTCGCACGGTTGGATGGAATAAGAGAAATGTTCGCGGCGGCCTTGGCTGCCGCGATAAATTTCTTGTATACATCTAATTCTAGTTGCTCAGGGGAATATTGGCATCAAGAGTCACAAATAAACCAACAGGGCAGTTTCCATGAATTTCAAGGTCCCAATAGGTCCACGTAGAGGAATAGAATGGAATAGAGTTTTCCATGAATTTCAATGTCTGAGTGAGTTTACACAGAGGAAAAATTGCAAAGGTTTCACTGCGGCTGTAACCCGAGGGAATCAATAGAGAACGCCGGCGCACAAGAAAGGCTTTTTTTTTTTTAACACTATTTCGTATTTGTATACTTACCATTTGGGGAGTTTTTTTGACTCTATCTGGGGCAAAAATATATACTTTAGGAGTTAACTTCTAACAATCATTATATGAGGGATGTTTTGGCCACCCTTCGAAGGCAGACGTCCATACCCCCTACTTCTACGTGCATCTCTCCGGGGCAGTAAAAGGTAAAATTCATGAGATAAATTCAAAGGGAAATTATTTGGGGTGGAAAATTCAAAAAGTGAGGGAAAAGAATGGGCGGGGGAATGGGCGGCGCCGCCAGGTTTGGCGGCGGAGGAGGCGGAGGGACCATAACGCACGGAAGGCATGTGTGAGTCGTGAGCTACCTTTCCTTTGCAAAATCCTTTCAACACAAAACGCTTGCATTTCATTTTCCATCAGATTTGGCCGGATCCTCGCCACGCATCACTTCCATTCTGTTTTGGCCCATTCAATGCCTTATATTATTCTTGGCCTTTTTGGCGGGGTTGTTAGATCATGCTCCCCCTCCTCCTCCTCCTTAATCCCCCATCAAATTAATCTTCTTGCCCCATCATTTCCGTCGCCATGGCGGTTAGCTTGAAGATCATCCTCGGCATTCTTGGTATCTTGCTCCAGCTCTTCGTATTCTTTCTTTTTTAAATTTTGAATTTGGTTGCTTGTTTCGGTTTTTTGTTTTCATGGGTTTATGTTCTTTACAGGTTTCTGATTTGATCTTCATTGGTTCCGGCTCTCTAGACTGTAACTCTTCATATTCTTGATGGGTTCTTGAACGATTCTTGATGCGTTTCTTGATGATTTTTTCATCTGGTTTACTTTCGTGGGTTTATTCAGTTCACATTCTTGATGGGTTTTTTGTTTGATCTTAATTCATGGGTTCCGCAATATTGTTTCTGTGTTTCGGTTTCCATGAGTTTCTTGTTTTTTTTTATCGTCATTCTGCAAGCTGTGTGTGCAATTTTCAGCATTTTCTACCATCTCAGTTGGTTCCTGGTCGTTGTTCTGCAAGTTCTGGACGAAATTTTTAACATTTTCTAGCTTTTTTCTTTCAAGTATTCAAAATCTGACTCCCTTCTAACACTGATTTGAAAATCAGGCAACGCAACCGCCATTTTGCTGTTCGCTGCACCGGTGTAAGTTTTGAGCACTCCATAATTTTAGCAACTTCTTCTGACAGATTTGGAAGTTACGCAATCAGATTTAGCGGATTTGCTACATTTAGAGCAAGGACACCCGTTATATATCTAAATTAAAAACAAATACGTTGTGTAAATTGCAGGAGCACATTTTGGAGAATTATAAAGAAGAGATCGACAGAGGAGTTCTCAGGGCTACCATATGTGTGCACTCTATTCAACTGCATGCTATGGGTCTTCTATGGGATGCCATTTGTGAAGCCAAACAGCTTACTTATTATCACTATCAATGTTGCAGGCTGTGCTATAGAGGCTTCATATTTGATCATCTATATCATCTATGCACCTCGTCACAACAGGGTATTTATTTTCTGCTTAAATCATATTTTCTGTATTTATTTTATGCTTAAATCATATTTTATAACAGAAAATAGTAGCTTTTGATTCTTAGAAATTGAAATAATGATTTTTTTGCATAATTGATTTATAAAAGGAAAAAAAGAAGTACTAGCATTTTATTCTTAGAATTGGTAAATTGAGATTTTTTCTCTCTTGGAATTCTAACTTTTTTACATTATCTATACATTTGCATTTGCATTTTCAAGATGAAAGTGTTGAAGATGTTGGCTGCTGTAGCGGCGTCGTTTGCACTCGTAGCTTCACTCACGCTCTCACTTGTACATGGGCATTCTGGTAGAACCACTATTGTAGGATCTCTCTGTGTCATTGTTGCAGTGGCAATGTATGTTTCTCCTCTGGGCGTTATGGTAAGCATATTTTTCTATTACTTTTTTATAGTTGTTACTCATTTGGTACCATAGGTCTCTCCTGCACCACATATGTCATATTCATTACGAGATCGAGTCTAACTTCTCATCATCATCAGATTGCATGAGCTCCTCATCATCACCTACATAGTCATTTCCAAACAATTAAAAAAATTTGTTTCAAGTGCCTCTCGCTTTGTTTTTGTTGACGTTTTTTTGTTATTTGATGTGCTCCAGAGACGTGTCATTCAAACTAGAAGTGTTGAATACATGCCATTTCTCCTGTCCCTTTTTGTCTTCATCAACAGCTTGATCTGGACATTCTATGCCATCGTCACTCGTGATATATTCATTGCAGTAAGTAGTCTTCACCTACACGACTCTTTCTAAGTTGATTGTTCTAAATGTTCCCTTTGATCATGTAGATACCAAATGGACTTGGAGTTTTAGCTGGCATTTTACAACTATCCATTTACGCTTTCTATAGAAGTGCAAAGCCAAAGGATGTTGAAATGGGTGAAAAGCCTAAGACAACAAATGATACAAACATTCATATGGAGGACCAACCTTCCAAGCAAAATGATTCACATCCAAAGCCATCCACACATTAACTTTTGCAATTTATGGAGTGGCTTCCACTTTGTAATATAATGGTTCACGGTTTTATATAAGGTCCTCTAGGGTCCATATTTTGCCTTTGTCTCGATGTTAAAATTTGTTAATTTCTTCATCATCCATAAGTCATTCACATCATAAAATTTGCAAAACTTTTTTGACAGGCGTTTATACCTCCAAGTAATTCTTAAGTTGTTCATATTGTTTTGGGTAGTCGATTGATTTTAACAATTGTTATTCTAGAAGAGCAATTTTTGTTTTTCCATCTCCACTGAGGGTGTCTTCCCACGAATGGATCTAATTTGAAATAATATGGAGCAAGGTTTCTAGGTTGCCATGAATCAGAAGACCTTAAGGTTTTTTTTTGTTTTGAAGGACGAGTGTCTATATATTCAAGAATAAAATCAAAATACATCAAGCATGTACTGTACTATGGGACAAACCTAGAGGAAAAAATGATCTCCCCTAAGCAAGTACAAGTACTAGATCAACTTCCCTATACAAGTGTAAGGTGCTGAATTGCCTTATCACCAACAATGAACTCCAAAACAACTACTACCAATTACCGTCAATGCAGTGTGTCATGTTTGCACCACTTGGAAGCGTTAGGACACCTCATCAGAAGGAACATCATCTGCAGGAGTATTATCATGCCCTGTGATACTACGTGGAGAGGAAATAAGATCCGCAGAAATGAAATCTGCAAGATCAGAAGAAAGATCCTTGCTAAAAGTAACAGATTTTTTCCTTGCAGCCTGTTTCATGGTAATCTTCTTCAGGTTCACCTTCTGCCATGGCTTACTAAAATGATACTGAATTATGTCATAGTCAGACAGATCAGGCTCAGGGAGAGCGCTGACAAGGGAGGTGACAATAGAAGAGTGAACAAGAGAAGGAGTTTCAACAAGAGGAAGAGGCGAAGAAACAATAGAAGGAGCAGGAGGTTCAACAGAAGGAAGAACAGAAGAAACAATAGAAGAAGCAGGAGTTTCAACAGGAGGAAGAGCAGAAGAAATAACAGAACCTAGTGCCAAAGGGCGGGCAATAGGTGGAGAAGGCACAAAAGGCCTAGACGACACGGCAGGAGTGGAAGGACTAGACAATACCACAGGAGTGCCTATGTACCTAAAGAGAATTTTGACACTCCTTACTAATCATGTTCAGGGGCTTATGTGCTGATGCAACTTCAGTCCCACACAAAAATACTAACACTCATCCTACATTTCAAAAACAGATTAAATCCAACCATAAAAACTACACATCAATTGTACCTAAAGGCAATTTTAACGCTCCTTACTAATCATGTTCATGGGCTTATGTGCTGATGCAACTTCAGCCCCACACAAAAATACTAACACTCATCCTACACTTGTACGTTTATACATATTCTGCTGTAACCCTATTCATCAATGTACACATCAAACTACAATTTAAGTTGTATTAAGGCCACACAGAAACCAGAAAGGAAATGGAAATATAGACATATCTACACTTCCATTAATTGAAGTTTATGAACAGATTCATACAATTCAAACCTTACTTAAAGCCACAGAAAAATCACAAACGACATCAAAGTAGAGAAAGCAAACATCCCCTTCAACTATTCCCAACTCAACGTATTATGCTTGAGTGCGTAAATTACATCAACTTTCATTAAACATAGATAAGATTACAAATCAAAATGGAATTCTATTAACATCACTGGGAAACAAGTACATAAATTGTGATATATAGGGTCTCCCAACTGTACTGCAGTCGGCATTAAAAACAAAATACACACACATCCAAAACAATTAGCACCAGCAAGAAGGCCTCACATATTACCTCTTCGAAATTGTACATCTGCTACCTGTCGTGCTTCCAAAATTTGTAGGAGCCTATGCAACCTAGTCTGCTGTGCACTGAGTTTACTTTCGGCCACAACAAACTCGTCTGCATCTTCTTTGACTTTCTTCATTAAAATTGGCTTGTGTTTCGCTTCAATACTTTGCAAGTGTAAAACTGCCTCTCTAGCATACCTGTGACGGATCCTTCGCCACCCTTGCAGATCACGAGCTTTACGACTCATTTTCTTCTTCTTCGGCTTTAACTGATCTGGCATGGTAGACACATCCGTCCCTTTGCAATCCGTCTCATTAACATCACCTTCCATAGCCTGTTGTATGAACTACATAGAATCCTGCTTGTTTAATACAATCGTATGTAAATTCGACATGCAACAATAGTGACAACGCAGACTATACAACTGGCTAATTCATGTCCACTATGTAACAAAACTCCAATTAAATACATGTGTCCAAACATGCCAAGCACACGCAACCACTCTACGAGCAGTATTTAATGGAACCCAAATTGCCCCACAAATACTTATACTTGATAAGGAATTGCACACGCCAGTTCAATGTGGCATCATGAAAGGCACATATATTTCCACATATTGTTAGCTAGACTCACTTGACCTTGCTTCCATCTACATCAAATCAGTTTTGCATAGTATTATGTGATAAGAAACAATGGCGAGAAATCATGAGGAGCAAGTTAGCTTATGCATGGCTATAATTCTTCTCATGATTTCCTGCCATCATTTCTTATTAATAATTTCCAGCTCCAGATCAATACTTTGCGCATAACTAAGTTAAAGTGGTAAGAAATTCTTATCTTGCAGCTGGAAGTTTTAAATTTGTTTGCTATTTGCATAATGTAGGAATTCAGGGGTGCTAAATTTCTTAGGTAGAGTATTCTTTATATATTTCCATCCTTGCATTTCAGATGTATTTGAAACACATACTTTAGAAAATATTCGGAATTCAAAGCAAAAAACAAAGTGCTTGACTAGATTCAACCAGCAAAAGATCCTTCTCTTGCAATTAAGAGTTCCGAAATCATTCATCAGGTAAAACATTTTCCATATGTTGGCTATTAAAACCTTAACTTGTCCTTCCCAACAATAAATTCTTCAAAATAATGTTTAAGATCCTTTTCTATGTTTCAGATCCGCTTCACACTTCGAATTCAAGAAATATTTAGGTTGCAACATCCAGTCGAAGAAATACTTAAATTGGAAATTCCCCAATCTTCTCAGGTCACCTATTTTCTCTACATTTCTTTCCTTGGCTACTTATTCCTGGTTCTATACTTAACTTTGAAATTATGCATTTCAAAACTAGATTCTTAAAGACAGTAGTATTCATACATCAGAAATCATGTTCCTATTCATTGGTATAACATAGATTACAAAATATTCTCCAAAACTAGCTCAGTCAAGAGCTTTACAAGCTACCCAAATAGTGAACTGCTAAACTTCCTACTTAAAGTATCTTTTTAAAGGTAACCTGCTTCAAAAACAGACACTGCAGACTCCTCTGTACAATAATATACATCCAATCTAAAAAGGGCAACAAAATATAAGTCATTTCTGTGATTTTGTCGGCTTCAGCCTGTCTGCTGCAGCACCTTTCAGAATTCTCATGCCCCACTCAACAGTATTGTCCATCCTAAACTCCAAAACGTCCCCAAGTTCAAGTCCAAACTGCTCCTTCAGCTCGGGCCAGCCATCACTCAAGCAATATCTGCTGCTTTTAGATTTTAATTCCATCTTCACACCTTTTGGTCCTTTTGGAGGCAATCGCCATGTTTCCTCATCATCAAACCTCTGTAGTGTAAATTAAAACACATTCCATTAAACTAAATAACAAAACATGATTCCTAAGTAAGAAAACACACTTACCAACCCCCTCTCAAAGATAAACTTTAAAAGAGCAACAGACACTGGTTTACCAGGAATAACTTTGCGCATCAGAGGTAGCTTCATGAGACGAATCCTCGTCACTAACTTCAAAATATCTAGTCTTCTTCTTCTTACCGTTTGCAGAATCAATATTATTCGTGTCATCTTGCTTTCGTACCTTCTTGCTTGAACTTTTCTTGCTACTTCAGCTTCCCAGGCTTGGGCTTGATACCCCCCTTCCGAAACTTTCACACTGAACTGCATACCGTTATCACTGACAGTACATAACAGAGCATCGTTCTCAACAATGCCATTGTTATGCAAGAAATCTTCCCATCCCTGCGTAAAAAACACTTTAGAGCCCACAAGGGCAACAAAGACAGACCAATCGCTTTCGTTGGGTCCAGTTGCAACGACATATTGATTGACTGGAAGCGCTACTCCCACTAATTCCTACGTCAAATCGAAAATAGAATATTTTCAGAGCAACCAATGCAATGGAACTCGAAGTTTACAACTAAAACCCAACTTACCAGTGGTACCCCAAATTTCACATGCATCAAGAAGCCCTTCGCCATCGCTCGATCAATGTTTGAGTAAGAAAGATAAAATGGGTGAAAGCATGTTAGGATCTATATGTTTTTGTACCAAAAAGGTACTTTTCTGGGTACTTATGTGCAAGTACACAATAGTATTTTAAGGTACCTAGGCTTCAATATTGACTGAAATAAATTGTGATATGTTCAAGTGGAGTAGTACCGACATGTTGTAAGGTACTTTATGATGTCAATAAGGTGTCAAGACCCCAAACAATATCGTCATCTTTGACTACCCAGAGTATTTTCCAGGTAGTTTTAAAAACATGTAGACCCTAGCATGCTCTTACCCAAATGCAAAGCAAGATTCAACGGTTTAAGTTCGGCCACGAATACATATCATTATTACAAATGCATGCTTTTCGAGCTGCAACATTTCGGAATATACCAAGGATAAACACATTAATTAGTCTGCAAATTTAATCATAATTGTACCACACTACACCCTAGTCTGATTTCCTACGGACAAACTTCACAACCTTGGACTGAACCAAAGTTTCTCGACCTGTATTGTGACAACAAGTACACAAAAAAAGACCCAAGGAGCTCTATTTTCACTAGGGCGCAACACCCCCCCCCCAAATATATGCACATACATTCCAAACAGCTGAAGATCCCACACATTCATGCCCAGCATAACAAATCTTAGTGTTAACCCCATCTTGCACACTATATGAATGAATGCTCCGTACGGAATCGACAGCATAAAAAGACGTACCGAATCGACATCTCCACAACATATACAGACAGATCCTGCATTGGTGTAATACTACATATCTCAAACTCGAAGGAGCATTGAAGAAAATATAGCAAAACTTAGCTGTGACCTAGCCCCCTTGGCTACCTTCATCAAGCCACGCACTTAATTATAACTGCATAATGTTGCACTCTACATTAATTTCCCATCCACAAACCTTACAACTTTACACTCAACTATCAAACCAAGCAAATCGAACAAAACATCAGATGATAATACTTGGAAACTCATAGCAATGAAACACAAAAAAAAAAAAAAAAAAAAAGTGCTAACGCGCTGTGGGTTGCCCGAATTAAACATACAGAATGAGTTCAAAGGTTACAAAAAAATTACAATTTAGAACTCAAAATAATCAAGAAGACCGAAGAATATGTACATATCCACTAGGGTACAAGAGAACAAGTGAACTTGAACAATAATGTTTCATAACTGATGTTGAACCGGAAAAGTTATGTCATCCTTGAACATCTCTATACATATTGCGTGAACTCGAATTGTGTATGGCCGCCACTTAGCATAGGTGAATATGCATCACTTCGCGAGCATGCAGGACGCCATTTAGCATTCATGAATGGCACTTGGCAAACATAGATGAAGACGATTGGTATATTTTTATGATTATAGAGATAACGCATTTAAAAGAGTCAATGACTTGTAATTAAATATCATTGGTTCAAAACCCATCTATAACATGAAACTTTTGCATA
>JAANSK020291212.1:0-10466 GCA_011763485.2 Isoetes engelmannii
TGGGCGCCAAAACCAAAGCGCAAGAGACACTTCTCTAAGAAGGTCCAGTCAACACTGTCGTATGCTTTTGCAAAGTCCAACTTCAAATATACAACTTCATGGCCCTGAAAGTCGCCCAATAAATACCTTCATAAGCAGCAACTACATTATTCAATATGCATCGTCGTGGCAAAAATCCTGACTGTGTAGAGGAAATGATGTCGGCAAGAATGCCCCGAAGCTTTTGTGCATAAGCTTTGGCAAAGATCTTATACACGAAAGACAGCAAGGTAATAGGGCGCCAGTCCGAAATTGATGAAGGGTCCTTACTTTTGGGAATGAGAGAAATGCAGCGCGAGTCAAGAATTTTGTCTAGATGCCTTTGCCTCTTGAAATCTCGAAATGCATCATACAAATCAACACCAACCCAATCCCAGAAACTCTTGAAAGAACTCCACAGGAATACCATCAATTTCAGGACACTTTCCTTTTTTCAAGAGGAAGGTAGCATCTGCCAAATCATTCACCGTAGTCTTCGCTTCTAAACTAGCTCTTTGCTCCTCAGATATAATAGGATGTATCTTAGCAAGTAATGCCTCGTGAAAATCAGATTAGAAGGGAAGGCGACGGGAGGCAAAAAAAAGGAAGAAAAGTTGCCATGCAGAAATAACTTAAGTTGCTCATGATCATAAATGAGAGGCCCATCTTGAACTTGGAGAGATACCATTGCAGAGGCTTGTTTCCAAATTTTTGCAGCTCTGAAAAAGAAGGATATCGATACCCCTCTTTGAACCACTGCAGGCCTGCCTTGATTCTAGCATGAAGATGCAGGCTCAGCTTCCATTTGTCTAATGCTAGCAAGGATCCGCTTCTCCTCCTGGGCATCTGATGGTACCACAGACCTGCAGGCCACTAACTACATCATGATCTGATTTGCTCGGACTATCCTTTGTTTATTACAGGAAGTGAAACTTTATGAAAGGAAATTACACATATAGATTGCGACGCTTTATACTTAATATACGGCGCCCCACCGTATACTCCGCTAGACATCCCCCATACAATGGGGTTGCCATCGCATGGGCCCTCCGTCGGACTCGAGGTCTGGGATGGCCAAGATCTCGAGCTGAGGAATGAAGGTGTCGTTCGACCCTTCCTCATTGGGCTCCTACATCAACGGAAGCAAAACAATATGATAATCACAACATCGTAACATAAATAATAATCGACCACGAAAAGCCGCAAGATCCATCCAACCACTGCATACAGTTACATGCATCTAACACATACTAACATTCTAGGGAGGCTCCTACCCCAGCTCAGACTCAAGGGAAGTTGACTGACGGTAGGGGATCCCAGATAGATCAGACCGAGTTATTCATAATAACTTGGGCTGGCATCTAGACATTGGCTAGGGTTGACAACTTCATCCGCCCCTCCTGTGCACACTTTGCAGATAGGTTAGGTCAAGCTCTGTGATGGCTGTAGCCTTTTGAAGAGGTAATCCCATGGTATCACCCAATGAGACTACTCCGGATTGCATCTTCCCGATCGTAACTGCCTATCCACCGAGGCAGGAGAAGGACAAGTCCCCTCCCGAATAATGGGATTCCGTGGGTGGCTAGAGGATTATGACGGCACACGTCCTTACTCAACTATACTCTCGAAATGCCTAGTAAGATAAGATAAGATAAGCATTTTAACGTCGCGCCACAAGGCAGCATCCAATTGGACAAAAGTGTTGAACTTAATCACCAGCAGACAAGTGAATCCCCCCTTTGAAAGCTTGTACATAAGGTTTTTGTAGCTCTTTTTGCTTCTTTTGGTGTTATTGAATTCGATGCCTCGGCCTTGATAGGTTAAGTCTTCGGTGCTAGAGGATTTAACTAGATAGGTTAAAGTCTTAACATAAAGTCAAAATCTTAGTGCGAACTTAAGGATCTCTTATAAGCTTAGTTAGGGAGTTAAAAAAATTAACTTAACATGATTCCTATTAATATTGTCATTCAATTGACACTACAAAGATTTCCAACCAAAATGCTAATTTAACTAGCAATGCAAACGAAACTTTTGTTAAAAATTAAAATTGATCGAACGTAAAAGGTGGGCAAAGGTTAAAGCATACAATTATACTTCAAAACTGTAACTTAAAATGGTGAAATCAATTTTTTTCGGGCTTCGCTAGGTAGGACTAGACAATTTGTTTGCTATGCCAAAACATACACGTACACCATGGTCATTCCTCCTACATATAGCAACTGTGAGCGAAAAAACCTAACACAAAGGAGTCAAAAATCAACACGTTGAGATGAACGGTACTTTAATCGCCATTGTGAGATGCACACACGGTGCCAAATTTATCAGCTCCCCGGATAGATTCAGCAGAAGCTCATATCCTTCAAGGTGAGTTGGCATTCCTGACTGTGATTTCGATTATGGAATGATAAAAAAGAACAATGTACATCATACATGGGCGTGAAATAGACCAGCTGACTAAACAATCCTCAAGGTTTTTTTTTTTTTTTTTTTTTTTTTTTGCCTGGAAAGTGGCACTTAGAACTCCATTTTTAGAGATGATCAGTGTCGTTAGTATTAGCGTTGTTGCTTGAACCTGTTCAAAAATCCCACCCTATTCCAGATTACTCTGTACATGTTAATTCATCGTCTTTATCAAAAAACCCCCACAACTTCACCCTCTTTATCAATTTTCTCTGCATCTTCTGTAGTATATCAATGGAAGTATTCTTAGATTTTTCAATCTTCTCATGCCATTTGCTTCCGTTACTACCAGTGTGTAATAGAATATTTTTCAGCTCTGCTCATAATTTGACTACCCTAGTGTTGTGCGGATAAAATCCAGATCGCATCTTTGCACATTACAAATGCAAAGCTTGATTAGATATGGGTTCGAATGTCTTTGAGTGACTGCCACACAAATACCTGATTCCAGTTGGTGTGTGCATCCTATGAAGACCAAAATTCCACAGAGGTACATGTTTACCCGGTAGGGTATGCTGTAGAAGCTCCTTGAGCACTAAGGGATCAGGTCTAGAATCCCAAGAAGCATTGCCTTCTGTATTGCCATTTCTCTATCATGTTGAAAGAGGATATATGGCACATCAGTTTCTCGCCAAATGCATAGGAACATTGAAAATAGAGAGATAATTGGAACCAGTTATCTCAGGACACTATTAGACTGGTATAATTTTATCTTCAATTTTTTTAGCAGTTGCAAACGGTTCTAGACTCTGCAGGCAACTCAAAGAAAGCAGTCTGACAACAAATTCAGAGTTGTTGGAGAACTAGGGCTCTCTTTTTGGCCTGAAGAACCTATTGTTATGTCCTTGTATTTTTGTCTTTTGTTTTAAAGAAGAGAGACAATATCAGGCTTTCTAATGCTCATGTAAGTTGAGGCTGAGGAATCAAGTAATGGGACCATGACATCTTATATAAATTGGTAAGGTGTATCTTCAATTTCGTCTCTCGTTTAAAAACATTTTGATGGCCATGTTGCATGTCCAAGAAGTAGAACCATTTGGCTGGAAAAGTAATTTTTTTTCTGATTCTGGCATATTATAGATGCAGCAGAAGCTATCTGGCTAGCTTAGAGACATTCCTTCATGATACATGTATGCAACAGAAGATCATTCTTTAAGGATATGAATTGTTATAAAATGATTCAACATTGCAACCATGAAAGGCTGTGAAGTACTGAAGAGATCCAGATTTGTGTAATTTGAGTAGTGAAAATGGCTTGGTGATTTTGCATTTATTACTTCAATGGACATTGTGCAGTCAAAAGCATTTGTTACAAATAAATGTCCTGGCTCTGCTTTAGAATATGGCAAAAAAGTAAATTGAAGTCTTCTCTATTGTTCAGTAAGACTGGATTTTTTTATTACTGGCCATTTCAAAGTCTTTTGCGTGTTCTGCACGACAAGAGGCTACTCTGTTTTACCTTCCTGAATAAGAGTTATGGACTCTGCTAATTGCTGAGGCTAAATAGTGGCCGGCACCTCAAAGGCAAGCATAATTTATGATTTTTCTTCTAGAAAAAAGAACAGTTATTCTGATTACATAATCGAACAATTATCCTGCTGTTGATCCTGGTAATAACCCGTATCTGCATAGTGTGGATGAGGATATCTTTCTAGATATCTGTATACGACTATGGTTTTCGGTTTGGTGGGCTCTTGATCCATCTTTTTCTCATCCTTTTGAGGGCATGGCCCTGCTCCTTTGCCGATCTTCTTCAACTTTTTAATGCATTCTTTTTGGGTCACACATCCCTTTACTTTAACAGTCTGTTTATCACAATCCACATCTATAGAATCAACATTAGACATTCCATTGAAGGCTTTGAGCACTTTCTTCTCGCATTTTCTGCAGCATAGATTCACTTTGAGGACAACCTCTGTCTTTTTTTTGCAGGAACATTGGCAATTGCAACAGGCCATTGCATTTTTGCAGGAAAGAAATTTGAACAGAGATATAAATCTTCAAAGAAAGAACGTTCTCAATGTGCTACTGCTTTGCCTTGAGAGGGTGTAATATATATATTATGGTCTGCTGTGGGAAGGAAGCTTCCAGCTTGACTTGACACGGTCATTTGTAATGCTACACGCGTGGGTCCCTTACATTATTCGTTTATTTAAGAGCGTGTGTCTGGAAGGTCCTTCATAAGGTTTCAAATATTCTATCTATGACCACTTATTTCAAGACAAAAGCGTTTGGAGGAGTTATTTATTGGTTGAGGGGACGTGAATATGCTTTGGCAGATTCCTTCCTTATTGTTTTATCTGATTGGAGTCTTGGAAGTATATTATGAAATATACCCCAGGATATCATGAAATATTGTTGTTTTGTCTGGCAATTGGAAATTTTGTTCAAGGGTTGGTTAACTGACTGGAATGTTGCCTTTGGTTGGAGTCTTTGTGAGAACATGGTTCAAATGCAAGAAAACAATACAAAAATAGTTGTGCAGACTTAATAGATGCTTTATGAATTAGGTTTATATAGTTATGTTAATCAAGCAGATCTAATGCAACACAATCAAGAGATAATTAGACAATGTCACTTATGTTGTGCATCCAACTAAACAATGTGGATGCGACGGGATTTTCTCGACGGTATGCTATTCCTTCTTGGCCATGTTTGAGGCACTGGATTAACATACCCATTTGGAAGTGGGCTTTGGCTACTATGGCACAACTCTTATTCACACATGCACAAGTGAAGCCTTGCAATTGACCTTCACAATGGGTGTCCATTTCTGTGGCCAGAACAACGGCCACTTTTGGGTCATGTTTTCTCCACATTGGACCAATGGAGGATCGATGCAACAAATCTAGAAGGTTCCATAAGGGTTCCAAGTTTGCCATTTTCAACAGAATGGCCTCCTTCTTAGTCTTATGCATGCACTGAAATAAGCCAATTGCAATTGAAGGGTCGCATTCTTGCTTTGCCTTCTGTAGCACCCCTGCAGGATACTCCTTACTTATTTCAATGCACGAATCCTTTGTTCCAAGTACTTTCTCTGCATTTTCTATAATACGCAACGTGCTCATTATGTCTGTAATGGATATATATGCAATAAAATAAGCCAGCTTGGTCTTCCATCTACACCACAAGGGTTCCATTTTTATGCCCAATCCGGTTGATTTGAGCAACATAATTAAGAAAGCAAGGCACCCTCTTGCTAGAGCCCTGGCTATGGCAAAAATTATAACATAACCGATCAATTCAATTCCTTCAAATGCTTTTATCTTCAACAAGGAACTCCATGATTCAGGAGGGCCATCTTCAACTGGAAGCCCTTCCATTACCAAAACTCGTAAAAAGGATGCTATCTCATAAAACCAAGAAACCTGCAGAATTTTGAATAGATGATCGTCTTGTTTAATATGTTCAAATGCCCTGTCCAAACGCACAAAGAGGCCTGGTAGAATTTGCAAGAGCACATACACTAACAATGTAATATATACTCCACAAACTGTTACCTTCCACCTAATCGTTTCTGAAGATTTTAGAACCACGATACACGACAAAACCAGTATGATCAAGAACAGAAACATGAGCGTGCCAGATCCTTGATCCCAAAGAAACATATGTTGGTGAGGAATTCGGTACAAAACCTGAAATGCTGAAGATCCAGAACATATATAATCTCCAGAACTTAAAATATTGTCCATTCTTTTCATACCCTTATTTGCTTGATCGGTTTCGTTTTTATAATCCTCACGCCATATCTGAAAGAACTCTTGGCTCCTGCATATGCACACGATGATCACAGCCGGTAGTAGGAACTTGAAGCTCCAGATCTGGTTAAATTGCAACACACTCCAGTAAAAGACGTATTCATTTATTCTGCATAAAATGCGATTGCGAAATGTAATGCTATCTTGATTGCCAGAAAATCTAAAGAGATGGGCAGCCAAGAACATGGATAGTGCAAGGATTTGATGATGGAGGGTAACATCTTCAGAACTTTTTAGAACCAAAAACATGGCAGCAGATGATATGAAAAGAGGAGAAAGGTAGTAATCCGAAACTAGAATTTGCAGAGGGAACCATAGCTTGAGATGTCGGCCAACTGCTCCGCTTAAACCAGTGCTGCATATTATGACCACCAAATAACTACCATACACGCCGTTAAATCCATCAAGCAAATTCTTTAGCACGTCCAGTGGCATGGTATATCCTGTTTTTATTGCTGCTAACATCAAAGCGAACAACATTGCAATGAATAGAAAGCGCAGCAGAATGAATGCAACATTCAAATTTGTCACAGGTTTTGTACCAAGTGTTTGCTGGACTTCCATGTTCAAAATCAAAGCCTTGCCCTTTATCTTCCTTTCTTATCTCTAATCCCTGACAAAGCTAAATTGATAAGAGTTGAGAAGTTTACATATAAGACCAAAAAATCCGCTAAGTCCACAAAAAGGCTGTGTTTTTTTTTTTTCTATATGGCTCAAACATGTCAAGACACAAAAAATTGGTTGTCCAAAAAAATTACCAGTGTAACTTTTTTTTGGCTCAAACACAACGGCGTGAGATATTTAAGGCGCTCGATAAGACCAACACCAACTCACTGAGGTACATAACCATCCATGGGGGCCATCTCTTTCTGGTCCTTTCTTGAAGCTTATTTTGGCATCATGTCAATGCCTGTCCTCACATAATGTAAAAAACCATGGTCTATGAGACATTCGCCAAAGACTAATTGGTTCATGACATGCCACGACGCCACCATCTGCCCTATTCTATAAGTTCTATCAAACCGGTTCCACTTGCAGTTAATATCGACGCAATGTATTTAAGATGATAGGGTCAGTTCACGTGAAGCTGTTAAAGGGAACCTTTCCTGTTGACATGAACCCGATTTTATCGCTGGGGTACATGAAGCCGTCGGTAAGTAGTTTCTTCCTTCTTTCTTGCATGATAGTGTTCAGAATTTGTGGTGTCCATGAAGAACTCTAAGCTATATATCACCGTCCTCCAAATCCCTGTTGATTGAACCCTTTCAAATGATGCAAAAGCGGGTGGAGTGGAACATCAACAAGGCTTACAATTGATGGCTATGAGGGCTACATGTGATCAGACTCTTAATCAAAGAAGACTTAGAGTGACCATTCAACTACACTTTAAATGTTAGGACGACTTTAAGATGTTATGTTGGCAATGCTATAGTCATCTCCATCTTGAGTCGGAAATATAAGGGCAACCAGACTCAAGACTACGTCGTCCTCTGGGTTTTGAGTCCCATGTCACAGGCCCTGTGTATGTATCTTGATTTTACTCATGATAATAGACTGTCGTCATTACAAAAAAAAAAAAAAAAAAAAATACAAGTTGATTTTTTTTTCCCCAATATAATGCAAAAATTGTTCTTGAGAGGAATACTCAAGCTTGCTAAACTCAAAGGAACCCAACAAACCCTCCAAACAATTACAAAATTGGGCCCCAATTCCAATTGTTGTTGTCACTTAGCATTTTTTATTCCTTCTCACTAGTAGGTAGGTTTTGGTGCTTAGGAGCACTTGGGTGGGAAATAATGATAGGTCGCTATATGCATTTAATCGCTTGTGCATGTTGCCATGTTAATTGTAAAATTAACTTAGTGGTGAAATGACATGTTAGTCTATTCAGTCATAAATGCTGACATAATTCACATTAAGTCTCCATCGTAGTGATGCACATATAGTGATGGACATATGACAAAGTATTGTAGATATATTGCAATGTTTAAATTTCACGATTTTCAAAGCACAAGCAAAATATTGTATGCATTTTTGCATTACGTTTGCTATTGTAAATTACATCGATTTTTTTGTAGAAAATAATGTTTTAATCATAAAATAGGGGTTTTTTTTATTGTTTTTTTGTGCTAAACCATTGATGTTTAAAAAAAAAAGGCTCCTAAAAAATAAAAATAAAATGGAAAAAAAGGCTTCTAAGAATAAGAGGCCTGCGTTTGTTCAACAATTGCGTTTGCGTTTGCAGCAGCCCGACTCTGCACGGATTGCACGGTCCATGGATTAGGAGGCCTTTGTTTGTTCAGCGTTTGCGTTTGCAGCAACCCGACTCTGCACGGATTGCACCGTTTGTTCCAACGTCCATGGATTAGGTTAGGTCAAGACTTTAGACCCAGATTCCGACCTGCTGGCCCTATTAGTTATGTAAACTTTCTTGCCTTTGTAAGTTGAATAACTGATCAGGTAAATCCGGCCTGCGGGATTTCTGTCCTAGCTGTTCGGCTGCAGTGGCAGTCGATTCGGCTGCTTAGCGACCTAGTTACGGCATGACGTCCGTAGGTTAGTGATCCGGTCCTGTTGGCCGCCGAACTAGCAGTCAACAACCCTGATCAGGCCTAGAAGCCGCTACCCTAGCTTCGATCTGTGGTCGGAGGCCGCAGCTCGACCTTTTCTTTTTTGTTGAACTATTAGGTTCGTTATTCAATAAACCATTCCTTTACCTTGTTGTAATATTAACCTTAGAAATAGGTTTAAAGACCTAGTTGACCCATATGGACGGTTCTTGCTCCATTGCCAACCATTCCGTTCATATATAATCCGCATTGTAAAACCCAATTGCCATGGATCATAGTCATAAGCTACGTAATCCACTTCCTAGCTTCAAGGGTTACTCTCCATGTTTTTATTGCCTTCTCATAAGGTTATTGCCTTCTCATAAGGATATTCACACGGGAGGTGACTCCGGGCATCGAGAGCTGTTGGATGGGCATATTCATGACTTATTCTTTGATTTGGACCGTAGATAGCGATCCTCATTTGTGGGGTATGCTCATACACGTTTTTTTATACTATATAATGAGAGTTGTGAAATACTATAAGGTTTGAGGCAATATACTCAATAGTGTTGGTTTCATACATATGTTATGATGTTTTAGAGGTATAAAAGGGGCTCTCGCTGCCCTACGTCACCCCGTGTGAATATGCACCCAAATCAAAGGGGGTTTTAGGGGGAATTTTATTGAAACGTGTTGGATAATGGTTTGTGTTATATAAATAAAAGAATTTGGGCCCTTTTGGGACCACACAAACCAAGCACGAAAATTAAAAACTGGCATGAGAACGTGAATGTGTATATATAGACATGTGTTGATGAACATGCTATGAACATTGATAAGCACATCCCGCATCTGTGAGTTCGAAGAAGGTGTAATATAACTTAATATAATGGTAATCTATGAAGCAACGAACAAATGGGATTTAAACCCATCATATCCTAGATTAAAGATGTTGTAGCATAGAATATATAAAGCATGTCTTATTCTAAAGATATTATTTTTGTCTCTCTCCATTCCAATTATCTCTTGTAAGATTCCAAAGCCTCCACTGTTACAAACTCCAAAACAGCCATGTGATGTTTCGTAATGATAGATGTCTTTGTAAGAGTTGCTGGAGGTTCCTGACTTCAATTTGCAAGACATCAAGTGATTCTCGAGAGTTAGGTCTGCCATCGCGAACAACGGCTTGCAACTCGTCCACAGTTTCAATAATATATGCAAAGAGATCTAGCCTTGAGATGGCAACACACTCTACACAAGCCAGATCTCCTCGAAAAGAATTTGTAAAGAACAAAATATCAGCAGCTGCTATGAGTAGTCATCTAGGATCATAAAGATGATGAACAAGAAAGAGTATAACTTAATGACTGCAATGTCTAAACATACCATTCCAGGCTTCTTTCTACCTGCAAATGAGCATAAAGCAGAAGTAGTAATAGTAAGGCTGGATGATTTCATAGAACTCATTATCTATTTTTGTATTCTTTCCTCATTCCGCATGCCACAACCTGGAAGATAATCGAAATGATTGCATTAACAAACTGAAACCAATCCCTGGGAAGATTCAACAACTAAAATTTTGGACCTGATTGCACGTCGAGAAAAAACTTTCCTAAATATATCAGTGACAAATTTAAATAGAAAATTTATGATTGAAAGAACATTCAGGAAAGCAAGA
>JAANSK020291223.1:0-10465 GCA_011763485.2 Isoetes engelmannii
CTCTTAAAAAAACTACTTCCCACATTGCTGCATGAGTCCCAAACTCAAGATTATGTTCCGTTTTTTACAAATGTGACCTTAATCAGCTTTTCAACTGCTGAATGTCTATCAAACAAAATAAGAAAAAAAAAATCCCAATAGCCTTCAATGATTGAAATTGGAGTAATCTTAACTTCTCTAGATGTCTGGTCAATCAGGATTGTAGCCTTCTAAAATCTAGAGAGCCACCAGTATAAAAGCCCACAACAGATCTTACTACTAGATTTTGGATATCATTGAAGACGAACAACATGCCTTATAGACCTTCCCCGCTTATGAGCAAATTTGGGACGGTACCCGCAGTTGGAGATACGAAGCCAGGCCCTCCATCTCTTGCTCAACACCAACGCCGTTGGAACTCTAGGATCTTGCATCCAGGAAGTGCTGGATGAACGACAACGGCTTTGTCCGGGTCACTCGTGATGTTGTGATTCTGTATACCAGCATAACCATTACGGCCACTGTTTTTCCCATGCGGGTTTTTTCATCCGGGCCGTAATGGGTATCTTGCTCCTCTTGTACAGGTCCCATAGGTCAATTGACCTCTGTGGACGATAAAAATGTTATCCTATCCTATCCTATCCTATCCTATCCTATCCTATCCTATCCTATCCTATCTTATCTTAAATGTTTGTGATGGTTAATTATAGTTGTCATCATCTTGCTAGGTTCTACTTCTTCACCAGAACAAAACTGATATGTGGATCTAGTGTAAAATTTTCAGAGCATAAAGTATTCAAGGCCATATCTAACTCAGCCGGCAACAGAAGCAATACACCCAATTTCTGCTTTCTTTCCCGATTCTAATGTGGCAGAAACAGATATCTCTAACTCTCCTATATTCATTGATTTATTCACGTGCCTTCCTTCTGCCTTTGCAGTATCGTTTACAAAAACCCCTGTTTCAGTTATACCTGGTCGAGTACTGCTTATCGGCTTCTCCGACATCCTCCCAACTAGCGCAAAACATCCAGGCTTCTTCAATATCATTTCGTATTTGACATCGTTTCCCCCTGTCAAAGCTTGCCAGGAAGCTGAGATGATTGGAAAAAAGTGTGGCACTGATGGAGTAGCAGCTGTGCTTGATAAAGTTCTAGATGATTGTGTGGAGACTGATGATGGCATAAACACTGGAAAAGATGCTGATCAGGGCCAGAATAACGTTATTCCACTTTCTAGCAAGGAGCTAGCTGATGATTCCACAATGAAAGACTGCAACAATATTCCATTTGACCCAACTCGTCCTACTCAGGTTGGGATTTCTTTTAATTGCTTTTAAACCTATATCTCATTATTCCCCAACAAACAAAAAAAAGGGAATGAAATTAAGATTCAAAAGACGGTGTTATATTATGAAGTTGAAATTTCTGCTTTTGTTAGATATATGGGTTTAAGTGGCATGGAGTAGATAACGCCTTGGTCACAGGGCGTTATGGGAATAAAATTCAAGGGCAATATGGCCATGGCCATATTGCCCGAGAATTTTATTCCCATTACCGCCCGTTGCTCCGAGGGTGTTATGAGACTTCGTGATAATGCCCTAGAGCGTTATGGGCTTCGTGATAACGCCCTAGGGCGTTAAGGCTGTTTTAGCCATAAAAACCCAAGGAGCATTGTGTTAAGGGGTATGCTGGACCAATTCTGGTCAATGAACTTGAAATGGAGTTCTGAACAAGTCTAGTGTTATATCGATATTGAAGTGCTTTATAATACACAACTAACATCTCTATTTTAATGTCTCTAAACATATGGCATTAGATATACTCTTCTTTTTTGGACTTGTTATGAACGATTGACCATCTTAATATCACTATAGAAGTATTTTAAAGATACAACTAACACATTTATTGTGATATCTTCTAACATATCCACGTAGGATATACTCTCTTATTTTGGACTATTGCCCATCCTAACATCAACATTGGAGTATTTTATGTGATGAAACCTTATGATGATTTATAAATAACATATCTAGTACAAAGTGGAACAATTCCTCAAGCCATGGCAAGCTTCCAAATTCCTCTTTCTGAATCCAAGCAACATGGTAAGGGAGTGAAGGCCTTGCTTGATTCTGCTAATGGAACCCTTGAAAAATCCCTCAATCCTATGTCTTGCCTCCCTCTCTCAGGCCCTTACATACATCCCTTCACTCCCAAATCTACCCCCAAGTGCCTCTCATCGATCTCTCACACCTTTACACTTCACGTCATGTAGAAGTTATCCAAGCAATTGGAGTTGCTTGCAAAGAATGGGGTTTCTTCCAAGTTGGTCTTTTTAGGCTTTAGTCAATGTAATGTAATTTTGTGATTCCATCTTACTTGGTTTGGCTTCAGGTGATTAACCATGGAGTACCTCATTCAATCTTGTGTGGAATGATGAGAGCAGTAGAGCAGTTCTTTGACTTGCCTTTTGAGGACAAGGTAAACATGTACTCGGATGATGCTTTTGGATTTGCCAAGTTTGGTTCCAGTTTTAATTCAAAACGAGAATCTCATCTCGACTGGCGAGATTATCTCAAGCATCCTCTTGTTCCCATGCAAGCGGATATATTGCCTCATAAACCAGCTTGTTATAGGTATGCTTCCATTTTTCTCGTTTCATTTGCTGGTGTGTCATACACCAAATGATATGAAAAAAACACATAATGAATGAATTGCAAGCGCCTGACATATATAAATTCTTCGACTTCTGTTACTTTTGCAATAAACAATAAATGTGGGCTTGTGTTGTTCCGTAGCTTCTAAAGCATCGTACAGGCTTCGTCCCCCATGCATTTCCAGAAGCTTTGAACTGAAGCAAGAGACCAATCCAATGAGGACGAGCAATTACTAGCAGACAAAATCTCACAATATCGTATCTGAAATTTGCAGGTACGTTTTGCAAATTTGAATTTAGGATTTTGTTATAGATGTTCGATGCTTGCAACATGACTGATGATGATTCAGAATCTGTCTAAAACCCCTAAACTAGATGGGTCGAGGCTTATGCATTGTGTTTATCGCCTGGCAAGAATCGAACTTGCTAACACGTGAAATAATTGAACAGCGGGTCAGAATTTTGAGTTTTAAATTTTGGGTGAGGAACCATTTCGATTTGAAATGCAGCAGATTGATTCATTTGTTTATTGCTTTGATATATTTTCATTTTGAATTCCATAGCAAACGAAAAGTTCAAAAGGTGGTTCTTTTCCTTCAACCGGCAATCCAGGTGTAGTGTGAGGCTCCAAGAAAATGAGAACCAGGTAACAGTGTAGTATATAGTAGTAACTTTTCAATTTTCTTTGCCATCAGAAACGTCTACAATGATAAATAGCTACCTAGAGAGGCAGGCATTCTATTGCGCACGGATAATCAACATAAACACAAATCATGCAAGCTCTAATTGAATCCAGAAACATTACAACAACTGCAGTGCTTGTGGTACCGCACTACCATCTTGTATTTCATAGAACAGCATTTAATTTTTCAAGAGGTAAGATGCTGAAGCATATGGCACTTCATTCATTCTATACCTTCTTCTGTATGAACGAAGAAAAACATGGCTGTAAGTCCCAGAGGAA
The DNA here is from genome assembly GCA_011763485.2 of Isoetes engelmannii. Taxonomy (NCBI): domain Eukaryota; kingdom Viridiplantae; phylum Streptophyta; class Lycopodiopsida; order Isoetales; family Isoetaceae; genus Isoetes; species Isoetes engelmannii. The sequence goes on from JAANSK020291223.1 coordinate 3,599, forward strand.
GTTTGAGCAAAAAATGGGTTTTGAATGTGTATTGTGCAGTTATCACAACTTTGCACAATCACACTTTTAGCAAATACAAATTCTAGGGGTTATGATGGGGCTAGGGACCCATTTCTAAACAAAATATTTAAGTTCTCAGTTTTCTAGAGAAGACAACATACATTGGATCAGTTCGTCCAGGATTTGGAGAAATATCAAGTGCCTGCAATGGAAAGAGGACTAATTAGAAACGTATTTTCTAATTAGCTGTTAGAAAGTGTACAATTTACCTGAGGAGGTTCATAACCCCCAGCATAATGGAAATATGCCCCAACAATCCATACATGGTCAACATCTCCAGTAGAGGTCCACATTGCAATAGCCTTTGTCCAAAAACATCGATTTGAAAAACTAATACAATAAACACAAAGCCGATTCTAATACTTGCCAATACAAGAACAGTGGAAAAAACTTTGTGAGTGACAGCACCTCATACAAGCAAGACCCCCAGGTTTCAAAACACGTCTCATCTCTTTGAAGACTTCCAAAGGTTTGGTTAAATAGTCAACACTAACCTGCAAAATAGAAATCTGTTCTTGAGAGTAATTACATATACATGTACCACCGACAACAATATGTAACTGTTGATATGAGCATTGTTGAATGAGAATAAAACTTTTTTCAGTCTAAATATGTCATGTCTAAAAAGATTTTGCTTTTGTGGGATTAAAATTTGAGACCTGAGTTCTAGATTAATCTATATTATCCTTCTTTGGACAAGTGTAATCTTCCCTGAAACGACGAATTGTACTGATTTGTGATACATCTGCAAGAGGATGTAAAATGAGGCGTAGAACAGAGCTATTATGGTTAAAAGACAGTAAGATGATATGGGCACCAGAGACGAGACTACTACCAAACAGACCTGGCACGAGACTACACTTGCACCTATTATACACAGTAAGACTTGGCCAACAAAAATGGCAGTTGAAGTCATAAACATAAACAAAATTGTTGCAGATCCTTCTAGGCATGAGCATAAGAAGCTAGTAGTTACTGCATTGGTAATGATGTCGAACGTGTTATCCTCAAACGGCAGTAGTGGATTTACATTCAAATCTTGCACAATGTACTCAGTTAAAACCTGCAGAGATTACAGGCCGCACTGTCATCAACAATAAAGGCAAGAAGTTGAAGCAAATAAGTAAGGACGACAACATAAGAAGATGATGGTGTTACACAATTAATGCACAATATCAAATGTAGTATGCTGTTCCTCCTGTCTATGATTAAACATTTTGTTTCTCTTCTAGAATAACTTACTGTGTTGCGTTCTAGTTCTTCTTTATTGAGACCCATCCCCACAATCTTGTCCTGCTTGTACCCTTTTGGGTAATGACTAATCTGCAAAATTACTATATCTAAGAAAATAATATAATCAGAAGAAGTGCCCGTTGCTGATATAGCAAGACATACCCAGCTGCTGCACATGTCAAGTATGGCAACACCAGGCGTATTGCTAGGCGGAAAAACTGAAGAGTAATATTTCGTCAATGCATTGATTGCTTTATCATCAATATGTGTAACAAATCTTGGTGATGAATAAAATCCTGTGTCAGATGACCTGCTTGGAAAAGAGCTCACGAAATGAAAATGGCAGCAAATGGCAAATCATCATGCTTTTTAAAAAGCTTCTACACTTATTAATGAAGTCGTATAGAAGAATGGGAAATTCTAGGCTGTTCAAATTAAGATGCAATGAATTCTAAGCCAATTTAATCTAAGATAGACTTCCACTTTGAAGTCTCACTGGTGTGCTCAAAATTCTTCAATGTCTTAGTTATGTACATTGCAGACACAATACGTAAAATAAACAAAAGACCTTTGCACACAAAATGCAAATGGAACCAATTCAATGAATGCAGAGACCTGCTCCATCTACCATTCCATGATTCTCAGAATTGAACTATGGATCTTTCCTTGAACCTCCTTCTTGTAGTGCTTAGACCTTTTAGATCTCATTCTAAATGCTTTGGAAAATGCTACTTGCAAAAGATGTTTCACAAGTCTTTTATGACTGAATTCAATTGTTGAAAGAGAAATCTACAGGCGGCACTGACCAAAATGTTTTCCCTCACTTGCCCGAGCTGAATTAGTATGTCCTGAGGAGCTCAGGATCTTTTTGACAAGCTGTTAAAAGTCCTATAATTTCCTATTGGTCAACTCTATTGAGAAGAATGAGAAGCTAAGAATTTATATTGTAACCAGGAATAAATTCTGAACATTATTTGCATATTTACTAAATTCTGGAGGAGACTTTAACGATTGAATCTCCAGTAAAATGCCTACAACTTACTGTGTGTGAAATTATTAACTAGAATGGTATTGATGAAGAAGGTACATTACTCATCATAACGCCGAAAATCCGTCTTTTTAAAGGGATATTCTTCAGGCCACTCTACATTTCGCAAAATCTGCAAAAACACAGTCAGCAAGAATTAAATAACCCAGCTGAAGTTAAACGTGCACAGTCAGTGTACTATGATGGCATTGGATGATTGTCTGCCACCATAAATAATACTGGGATACACAAAAAGATGGCATCTACATTTTTGAGATTTAACTTCTCAAGTTGAAAGTGCCAGACCAAAACCAAAGTGACATGGTTGGTCTATTCGGCAAAACTCCAGTGGACATGTGAACATATAAATGAATGACATTGTCTTAAATGAAGAACCTTGACATATAGATAAATTATTTAAACAATTTCAAGTTCAGGACATGGAATGCACCTCTTCTGCTTCAGAGCTCTTTGGTCTAGCTGACGCCATAAAAGATGACGAAGAGGATGACAGGGAAGCCGCACCCATGAGACCAAAGAACTGGATTCCGAGAATAACCCGTCGTGGGAAATTGGCATATGAGGGCATGGAAATGGCGGAAGGGGTTAAAGAATAAGGCAGGGGCAGGCATGAGGAGTATGCACATACTCGGGAGGCCATGGTTTTGGGTCCTTACAATTTCAATGGGGCTTAAACTTGGCGAATGAGTGGCAGGATCTCAGCCACATATGGCAGGATCTTAGCCATATATACGTGTTTCTGTGGCATCCATCAGGCATGTTTCCAAAATCAGACCATTTTTCTTTTTCCATGAAGAAGTCCCTATATCAAAGCGAGCATGCAAGTGTATATCCCACAGGCATAAACTCAAAGATTTAAATATTGTATAAAAGTGTATAAGATTGATATCCAGTATCTTCTGGAAGACGAAGAGCAGTGGTTCTGAGTTCTAGCCAGGGTGCGGTCTTCGTGCCTCTAACCCTAAACCTGGCCATTCCGTCGACTGTGTTCGACGTGAATAGAAAAAGGGGGTCGTTTGTCCATTCCTTTCCCCCTCCATCAAAAAAGAAGGAATGATGCTCAGAGCTTAGAGCCACTGCTGTGTTGAAAAGGTAGATGGTTGAGGGGTGCTCATGGTCCGCTATGTTGCACGAAATCCCATCGTCTACCTCCCGTCTTCTTTTGCAAACACCTATTTTCGTCTACCTCCCGTCCAGGCTTCGAAATCCCTAAGAGCTTCTTCACCTTTATCTTGATCTTGAAAAACTCATCCACAAATTGTACTTGTAGGAAACTACCACAGGATTTCATCAAATTGAAGTTCTCATGGTCAGCTATGAATGTGCAGCACACCCCTTGCGTTTTAGATGCAGAAATTCTTAAATCTAACGGCACGAACCAGTTTCAGCTCAGGTGGCTTGCTACATGGACATCCTAAAGCTAGAAAATGTTTTTTTTTTTTTTTTTGTGTGGGGGGGACTCTTCTCGGCCAACCTTTGCAATCTTAGTCCCCTCGTAATTTGTGGGGAGGGGGGCTCTTCTCGGCCAACCTTTGCAATCTTAGTCCCCTCGTAATTTGGCGACCTTATCACCAAATAGAGGTACTGTTGACGAAAATAATGAACATTTCGATAAAAACCTGACTTGAAGTGCTCATTTCCAACGTCTCTATATGTTGCCCAAAATCCCATGTCTCCTTTTTCAAACACCTCCCGTCTTCTTTTCTCTATGTTGTATAACCTCTCCAAAAATTGTATTATGGCCTTTTTCAAACACCTCACGTTTCATGTCTCTACATCGTATAAGGATTGTGTTGAATTGAATTAATGGTTATCGTCCACTAAGACTATAAGGCCCATGGATTAAAAAACCCGGTCCCAAAAGGTTTTCATAAACCTTAGCAGTAATAGACTCATTGAGAAAATGTACATAGATGTTATTTTATACTCAAATGTCAATGTATCACCAACATGTTTTGGCATTAATAGACTAACCATCATATTGTGACTTAGCCATATGACGATTCTGCATTGAACTCCAGCTTCATCTTTTGTATTGAACTCAGAAATATTGTTACAACCCCATGGAAGAGGCCAAGTCTGGCTACATGAACCCCTTGGGTTCCCCACTCCTCGAGTCCCTTAGATTCCATACGCCAGACTTGTGTTGACCTCTCGAATCAACATTACTGCATAGTGCAGTTCCTAATCGTTACCAGAACGATTCTCCATGGTGTTCCTCCCTTGAGATCCATGATCTCTTATACAGGATACCAACTCTTGTGGCATGCCGCCAAGTCTACATGCATGCATTACAAGGTACCATATGCCTTATGGGAACTAGGAGTCCTACAATTCAAAACGAGGTATTGAATTATGTGGACTGGGTGCTCCCATATGATGCATGTCCTCAACACTTGGGAAGTGTTGTGCAGAGTCAAGAACTCGGTAGTTTAATAATGGTCACGATAAATGTGTTGTACAAGTGAGACAAATTCCTCAAAATTGAGGTATTCCATTTTACTTTATCCCTTTACAAAGGCATTTGGACCCTATAATGGCATAATAGGAAATGGTTCATAAGAAATAGGATTTAAGAAAAGAATACACTTGTTAGGAGTTATCTCCTTAGTATGATGTTGCAATGATATAGGAACATGTCAATATGAACTGGGTTCACAATTAGGACATGAAAACCCTCTGAAAAATGCTTAGATGCTCAAACATAAGAACTCTGGGAGTTGGAATCACCTGGGATGAATTATGAAGAGCATATTTAGACTCCTGATAGAAGCATGAAATCTATTAAGTATGCATCTCATAAAATTGACGTGATGATCTAGGGTCAATGAGCTAGATTTAGCAAAATGCAGCCATGAAATTAAGATTATATGTCCTAGTCGTGTTAAACGAGAGATTAATTTCTTGGGCTTTGTCCAAGGACAAGAGCCAGATTCTCCCAATATCTTGCTCAATAATTAGAGCTAGAGTTGCTATCCATATATCTTGAAGTATTCTCAGAGGGCTAGGTTGGGAACTTAACTTAAAAAGGAAGCAAGCTCAGTATGACAAAACCAATCAGGGATTGCAATAAGGGGTATGTCTTATGGAGTAAGTCGTCCATCATTTTTGAAAATACCATTTCTAGGAAAACTACAATTATACTGTAGTGCAACTGGATACTTCAAGCAGGGCTTGAAGGTGAAAAGAATAAACACATTAGTGTTAAATATTGCACGTGATTTTATATCACGAGATGTGAAGGATATTGATAAATCCTAATACGGAAGGGCCAATGTGTAAAGGGATTAAATTCCCTACAAAATTAATTGATTAATTGCTTAAATGATAGGGTCATTTAAGGGATTTAAGTTTTTTAACCATTCGGTACTAATTGTCGGGGTCATTTAGTGGATGTAGTATATGAACTAGGAAGGCAAAGTAATTGGCCTAAATGATCAAACTAAACATCTGGGATGTTTGAAAAAAAAAGGGAAAGGAACAAGTCTGAACTCATCTCGATGTAGGATACGTTGGAGATATACTAGTACTAAGTTCAAATGAACAATTCGAGATTTCTAGTAAACTTTTCCCTAAGCAAGGAGATAAGGATTTCTCTGATTGCTTGGGATGGATCTTGATCTATCTAGGGACTAGAATCATATTGTCAAAACTCCAATTTTTATAATGGGATTAAGGGAGCTAGGTTTCTCCATAAGTCGTTGTATCATCCTCGTCGTCATACTACATATCGGAGTGTTAGCTAAGTTAGGTGCTAATGAAAACTCTGCGTTTTACTGATCAAGGACTAGTAGGGACCACGACAGGTATTGCATTTCGAATTCTATCTTACCCTATTAAGGCAAGGAAGAATGTCGAGTAAAATCTGACGAAAATTGACTCTCGACATAGAAAAAAACTACATCAGTATGCTCAATCTGGATTTTGGGTCAAATTATTCAAGCCAGGTTTGAATAAATGTGATAATAATACATTAATGTGTTTGGAACATGAGAACGTGTAGAATATATTGTTTTCATGAATATTTCTCTCAAGGGGGGACGAAAGATTTCATGATACAAGGACGGGCAAGTCGTGCAAGATTTTTTTTTTTTTTTTTTTTGGTAGGCAAGTAGTCGTGCAAGATTAGTTTCACCCTATAGATAATTTAGGGATTGAAAAAATTCTTGATTTAATTGCCTCTTGAAGTGTCTCTTGAAGAAAATCCAAGAGTAGTATCAATGAAAAGCTTTTGACAAGGTCAAGCTACAATGTTGATTGTTCAATTTGAACAGAGAATGTTATGTAAGGTTTTTGACAAGGTCAAATGTCTGCAACATTAAGTGGTTCAAATTGAGTTCAAATTAATTAGGATAAAAAAGAATAGTGAGTCTGTCCCCAAGCAGCACAATTATGTCTGTCCCCAATGGTCCCATAGTTCTATGAATCTATATTAAGAGGGATTATCAAATGTTTATAACTGCACAAAATCGAGTACTATTTAATATTAAGACCTATTTAATATAGGATATTAGAAGACCTATATT
>JAANSK020291234.1:0-10465 GCA_011763485.2 Isoetes engelmannii
TTTTATTCCTGTCTTTGCATTTATACTTGTACTGGATTCTTTGATTCAATAAAGTCTGACGTCCTTCAACAAAAAAATAAACACCTCAATAAAAAAATAGAAAGTTTTTTTGAAACTTTGCAAAAACTCAAAATAGAATGTTTTAAAACGTTTTAGAATGTTTCAGATGCTCATGGATAAGCATCTCAATAAGCATCTCAATCTAAAAAATAGAAAGTTTTTTGTCCAAACATTGCAAAAACTCAAAATAGAATGTTTAGCAGGCTTGCCTAAAGGAGATGCACCTTTTGCTGCATTTCTAGAAGGTCAACGTATCCAGCCACATCATAATTTTTTGACGTATTTCTATTTTAGCCTTAGGATCTATTGATTTTGAATCATACGTTGTCGAATTTAGAAAAATCAAAATAATTTTTGCCGACTAGGGAGAGATACGAAGAACGGTGCTTGAATTGCCATTCTTGTGTTTTCCTTCTTACTTTTCATCGGAACACTCTATTTTTTTGGGGGAAAAATCATTGAAAAGAACCTACAATCTTTTTTATTCAAAGTTTGTTCTCATCTCTTCGGTTAAAAATGGAACGGATGCATGCTGACTCAATTTTTTTTGGAAGCATGCCAATTGGAAACTCCTTCTTTTCACCATGGCTTTGCACTAACAGGTAATTTGTTGTGGAGATTTGATTGTAAATGGATCTCGGTTTGAGAATCATAGGTATCTTTGGATAGTATTCATGTCCAGGTGTAGATTTTTTATATTGCATTCAAAATAATAAATATGTGTGAATTGTGCAAAATTTTGTAAGAAACAAGTAATAACAGCTTTTTAAGCCAAGTTCCCATGTTGGGCCAGGTATGTCTAATGGCTGCCTCAAGATAATAACAAGATCTGAAACCTCCCTTTTTTATATTTCAATTTTTAAATGAAGAGAGCTGGTAAGTTGTTCAATAAATGGACTATAGATATTCATGTTTTGTCCTAGGTGTTTATACGCTAAGTGCAGTGAAATTCAAGCTATCATTTGGACCAGGAGGTACGACTAAGATTATAAGTAGAAATCTTTGATCAGGGGATTGCTTAATCATACTATTGTACCAACAAGGGGCTTAAGTCCTTGCTATCAAGAAATGATACCATTCAGTGGAATCAGATGTTCAAGTGCAAGAGCTTGATGGTATGTCCAAGTTGGTTGTATTTTTTAGACATTGACAAATTCTCAGGTGGAAAAACTATGCCCGCATGGAAGGATAATAAATAATGATGTCTAACTCGTGCAAGGAGGACCCAAAACAAGTGAAAGCAGCCGCCTGAATTGATGGCATTTGCACATCGGACTACAAAACATTGTTGGCTTGTTGTTTGTTGAACGGTGAAGCCTGTGATATTGCATTGGAATGAGGCTATTGAGCTTGGATATTCTAAATCATGTTATTATTTACGAATAAGATAAGGTTACCTGTTGCGCTTCTCTTCTGTAGTTGTGGTGAGTTTCAGTTGCTGAACTAATCAATATTTGAGAATATGATGTATTATCTCTCTAGGTATTAGACGTATCAAGGGCATCATAAACAAGCTTCAACTTTTTCTCCAAGAGGTTTAACTCTTCAGGCTACCAGGCATACAACAAGCAGGGTTCGAAACTGGAGGGGTTAGCCCCTAAAAAATTCGGTAATTCTAAAAATTTTTCGAGAACTTAAAAAAGTTACCAACTTTTTTCGGGGCATTTCCATAAACTTTTCTAGGGATTTTCGATAAAGTGCACTATAAATTTGTATATATCCGGTAGCCTTAAATATAAGCAGGCATTTTTACTAGTTACAGTAAATTATAATTTCGGACCCTGACAACAAGGTGCAAGATTATGTGGCATGTGCAGTGTGGGATATAGCATCTATTTGTTATGGGAACAAATGGCACAGAGTGGAGATGAAGATGAAATTCACATATGGTAATCTTTAGTGCCATGGACCTAACTTCCACATACAACCAGAAGATCTGGCCCTAATATTTAATACAAAGCAGACATTTAAGTCATTCAGATTTTCTAGGATTTATCTTAGAACTCAGGATTCTTTATTACGTATAATCTTTTATGATCTATATCATGTGTATAGAGCAAAACTAGTAGTAGTTTTTATACAATAAAGCTTTCGACTCTACTACTGACAACTATTAGCGTAACCACTCCAATGGAAGAAAGCAAAACCTATGCAATCTGTTCATGTACACTAGGGATGTTAATCAATGCAGCCTTGTGCAGAGATTGTGGCGATAATTTTTGTGGCAAATGCATCCATGGGAGGGCTGCATTTAACTATGAGCAGCATGCACGATCAATTTGTTTCTATAACATAATCTTGCTTGATATGTTCAAAAAGCTCTCCAAACGATCATAGAGATGAATGAAAAACGTTTTCTAGTCTTACCGGATTTGGTGATGCAATTTACATATTCTCTCCTCTTATTGAGAAGTACAAATATGCCATTTAAGTCTCAGTTTGGTTTTAGAAAGTTAAGACTTAAGGATATTCCAAAGTCTTAGTTCCAAATGGGGAAAAGTTCAAATACTTATGCGTATTTGGTACTAGACAACAATAGAAATGTTATGTTCCTCTTGTTGGCAGTTTCTAAAAGCTTTCAAAAGCTTTGTTAGGAAGCAATTGATGAATACCAAAAAATATAAAAAACTCCATCAAATTACGAAAGGGCTACTCTTTAACATTTCAAGACAAGATCTGCCTTGCAGATTAAATTTGTTTAGTTTGAAATATCTTTTCATTTTATCATTAAGATGCAAATCAACAAAGTTAGCACAGCATCATTTTTTTCTCACATTTTGTTAAAATGTCCAGGTCGAACGTAGAAAAGAGAGAACTATTTCTTGTTGTTGTTTAACTATTGTAATGGTTGACAACCTAGACAAGTCTTAAAATATGTTATTCGTAATGTCATGGCTTTTCTATATGTCATCTTAGTCGTGGGACCATGAAATTCTTTCTAGAAACTTGTTTAAATATGTACAAAAGCATTAGAAGCTATGTGTTGCTGCTCGTAACCAGTATCTCATCATTTCCATTTACAAACAGAACTCGTAAATTTCTATGGAATTTAGACAAACATGTTTTTGGCTAGTTGTTGTATAGTGCTTCTTGACCTTCAAGGTTTTATTCAGAAAAAATATATTATTATTCTTATCTAAACTTACATTACTTTCAACGAGTTTATTGTGTGGGTTTGGTTGCTTAGCCATAAGGAACACCCTTTGAAACAAAATCAAGTTATTTTGACGGTTTTTATACTCCATTGAGAAAGCATTCTCCTTTAAATAAGCTAATTCAAATACATTTAATTTAGTGTTCCCATTTTAACGGCTTGGTCGTTAGCAGGGTTGCCTAAACTGAGGTGCACCCTTTCTAGCAATTCTAAGGTGTGCATGTTGCAACCCACCTCAGCATTTTTCAACCTAAGCCGTTACAATTTTCAACCTAAGCCGTTAGATCATAGAATTTCTTTCTACATCGATGGTTAAGGAATTTAGGTTTTAGGCAACCCTGCTAAAAATTCAAAAACTTGCCTCTCCTGGTTGTGAGTGTCTGTGCAGGCCCGGTAGAGGCAGGGAGACGATGCTTTCTTCTATTCTACCTCGTCTTTTGTTTAGATGTTTTTACTCGCTCTTGTTCTGGCACTTGACAAGCTACATCAAGAAGTGCGAAACTGCATTTTTTTTTCTCAGCATGGTGCAACACTGACTTCCGAATTGCCTTCATTGTGATCAGTTAATGCTTTCCTTTGTTGCCTAGTCACGAGAGGCTTTCCATGGGGACGCCCTGTAAGTTTGGGATTGATTGTTCACGCAGTGGACAATCTAGAAGAATCATCTGTGATTTTTGTTGCATGTGCTTTGGGCATGTCGTTCCTTTTGTTGCTTATCAATCAGGAGGCGTTGCAAGCACATCTTCATCCAAGGCATACATTATTGAGTAGATATTTTTAACCTCTCTAAATTTCTCTTGCTTTTCTTGAGCCAATAACGCAGGAGAATCTGGCCTACAGTGTTGATGAGTGAAGGTTTGTTGCGAGCTGTTATGTGTTAGCATAGAGAGGTTTTATGCATTCAATTCAAAGGTTTGCGCCTAGTTCTTGCTTATTTGGTGTCTGAACATGTTCTTTATCGATGGCTTGGAGATCAAGTAAGGTGTATGTCCATTCAACTTGTTCCATGTTGATGTAATTGCTTCCCAAAAGGACATATGCTACAAGACTTTCTTTATTCAAAATATGCAATTATATCATTTCTTGGACACCCATGAGGCCATATCATTTCCTGGCTTTATGAGGCCAGTTGTCTTTTCCAAAAAATGTGGCTTGAGATTATAAACCTAACCTGGTCACCATTATAAGTGTCTTGAACGCATGTGCAAGTCAAACAGCCTTGGATGAAGGTAAACAATAGAAACTTATGTGTGATTTAAATTAGAGAGAAAATCTCTATTTTCCTATGAGATGGTGTGGTCCTTGTTTTAGTGCCTTAGAATTTAACAGTTCTATTCTAGGCAGTTTTGGGTATCTTCTACGTTTTTCTAATTTGTCTGTTATGCACTGTACAGGAGGCTATGAGGAAGAGTGATGCCCCTCTTAATGCCAAATATCTCCAAACTATGGTGGAATGTATTGCAAATTTAGGGAAGTTTGCAACATCTGGGAGACTCATCAGGTAGGGTTTTCCGTTATTGGCATCAACCATGTTAATTTATTGCTATGTTATTATTGAACTCTTGCCATTTTGTTTTTCAGATACTGTTTATCATCTTTAGGCACTTTTGACAGAGGGCAATGTGACAATGAATATGACTTCAAGCCGAGATTATAGAAGGTGCATTTTAAATCTAAAGTTTGTATAAATCTCTACAAACTTAGGCTGAGTGGTAGCAGAGATTAAACTGCCTAAGAAGACCAGCACAGTCTCTTTTGAAGACAACATAATCCTGATTTCAGCAATGCCATTTGGAACATATGTAGGAAAGAGTAACAGCAAGAGACATTGAGTGTATTGGGATTGATAGACAAGTATTCAAAATAGGAATACCATCTCAATCTTGCAGTATTGTACAAAAGATAGAGCTCTTACACTGGGCAAGTGAATTCATGCCATCTACATTCACCCTAGATCTCTTTCTAGGAAATGTTCTTTTGAACATTCATGAAGTGTGGTAGCATTGAGGATGTCTACCATGCGTTTTCTAACATGCATAAATGCAGTATTGTCTCGTGGGTTACAATCTTAGTTGGATTTGTTCAGGAAAATGATGCGAAGATGGCTCTTTATCTGTTTCATCAGATGCAAAAGCTTTCCAAAACAATTTTGTAGAAGCATTAAACCATCTAATAGAGGTAATTCGTCAAAGGCATCACGTTTTTCCCTTATTTATATGAGTCCTTGTTGTGTTGCAGCGGTTTACACATCGTTTTTCATAGGAAAGCAAAGTAGCATTAGTTTTGGCCAAGATATAAGGAAAAATGGCACCCGATCTGTAATGTTCCTAACCGACATGCCCTTAACCAACTGGGCAAAACCATCTAGATGTTTATGAGTAGTCGCTTCTACCCATTTATGCCGGTGTCTCGGGAATGCCCCATAGGCACATTCAAGGATCGAATACTCGAGCGGTCTACCATGGGCCCGTTACAATCTCTCGTACTAGAACTATGCTCGTCCTCGATCATCCAAGACAATAACTTAACCAGTATACCACTGACTGGGTGGTTACCAAGGTTATTAAGTTACATATGCATATAGGAACCCATGGAGACTCGAACTCGAGACCTGCTCTGATACTAAATAGACTAACAATACTCTGTACCATAGTCCCATTCCATAAGCCCCCATAAGCTTCTGAGAGTCCTTATCGTAACATCATAACTATTTTTGCTCAGTCAGAACTCATAGCCCAATACGGTAAGATCTTACAACCTTATTTTATACTAGAGCACTTAGCTAAGCTTTTTAATATTCCATACTAAAAACTAATTTCCTTAGCTAAGGGATTTATTAGTGCACCTTATGTGAAAACTCTAAAATCCCGCACCTCCGGCTTAAAAATCCCTAAGGTCTCAAGACCGTAACTGCCTGGAATTCCTATTCAGTAGTCCCCTAGGTTAGCCCCATCTCTAGGAGCAAGCCCATATAATTTTCTCCATTTCCTGATTATTATTTAAGCATTTTATTCCTTACTTAACACTTAATATCAAGCAAAACAAGTTTCGACATCTCTTCTTATTCAATTAGCTCTTGTGGTACACCGCTTAACTTGTGGAGGATCTGCACTCAGCCGAAGCCCCGTCTCCTTCATATTCTTACATTTATCACTCCTTCTTAGACCTTGGTTATCTTTAATTATTACTAGTTAAACTTTCAAAGCAACAAAAACCCAACAATTGCTCATGTGTCACGCGCACGCTTCAATGATTGGATTAAGCGTGACATGACATCTAATGTGCGCTCTGCTCGTGTCACGGCTGCTGTGAATATTATGATGGAGAATAATAAGAAGGAGGTATATGTATATCTGAAGGAGTTACAGACTGCAGAGGATAATATGGACATTCAACTCCCATCAGAGAATGTCTTTTATGAGACTAATGAGTGCTCTAATGCTTTCACCCAGGCGGGGTTCTCTGTTGTTGAGATTGATCATGGCACGCATCTACAGTGTATTCAAAATCTTGTTTCTCATGCTGTTGTGTGTCACTTTACGGGTCAATTTGTGGATCTTAGAAGGATGAGCTTTTGGTTGAAGCAGCACCTACAAAAATTGGGTTTACCCCAACATGAGTCTCTGAAGATCCTTGACAAGCAAAACAATTATTTCTTGATCATGTTTGGATCTCCCATAGCAGTTGATAAGCTGGTGGAGCATGGATACTCTATGGGGACACTATCTTCTGTATCAGGTATACACTCCTAGCTTTTTGCCTTGTAGGACTGGTGCACGTCAGATGCCATGTTGGTTTGCCTTAGAAGACTTTCCTATTGAGTTGCAAGTTCCAGAGTTCATGATAGCTATTGCTAGTGGTTTGGGTCTTCATCTTCGCTCCATTGTCAATAGCCCTCGGATTTGTGTCTCTCTTCCAGCTGACGTATCTCTCCTAAAATTTGTTATTGTTAAAAGTGGTGCATTGCTTTTCAAATATGGTTTATCGTTGCTGAATGGTCCTGGGCTTGCAGACATGTTTCCAAATGCTGAGGCTTTCTCTAGTTTTTGCGTCAGAAGAACACCTCTCTCTGCCCCTGTAGCATCTTCAGCCCATGGCCAGGTGTCTCCCTCTTCCCTGGCTCCCTCGCCACTCTGGCAACTTCGGAGTCTAGCCATCCTGCCCCTGCTCCTGTCTCCATTCCTGCTCCTCTTCTTCCTTCTCCTCCCTCCTCGACGTCCCAAGCTGCTCTTTCTGATGAGCAATGCGAGAGGCTTGCAGTCATTGCTCGCAAACAGGAATGATTGGAAGCTTCCCGTGGTGAATGGTCCATCCCTCATATGAAAAGAGTTGCCCGTCGAAGAAACACTATTGCTCCACAGGCTCTTTGTGCTGAGTATGTTTCCCCTGTTGAACAAGTAGTGGCCGCCATTCTTACAACACTTCCTGCAACCTCTGGACTAACCTGGACTGATCAAGTGGTCATGTGCTAATGGTAACTCCATGGACTTGGAGCATCGGCCACCAGACCCTTCTGCATTATAAAGCTGGTTTCTTGGAACGTTCGGGGTGTGGCTTCTTCCCCAACCAAAAGGAGTAGAGTTTCCATGGCTCTTGCTAGGTTGAATTCAGATTTCTATTGTTTGCAAGAACACAAGTGCAAGAAAGAGGACGTGCAAAAGGCAGCTTCTGTGGTTTTTAGGCATTATAACGTCTTGGTGGCTGCAACAGACTTAGCAAAAGCTGGGGTTCTTACAGCATGGAGGCATGAGATAGCAGTCACGTTCACTCACACCGACAGATTTGGTCGTTGGATCATTATCAAGTGGTTAGACAAGGGGCAAGAGTGGGGACTAGTGAATGTGTACGCACACAACGGGCCTAATCAGAGAGGTGCACTATGGGCTGCTTTGAGGTCCAAACTAGTTCGACTCGGGACTCATATTGCATGGTTGCTGGTGGGGGACTTCAATATGGTTGAGTTGGAAGCTGATCGATGCGGCCGAGGTTTAGAAATCGTCCAAGGTATGGAACATGAACAATGGCAGTGTTTGATGCATGACTGTGGTCGTGTAGAGGTGGATGGCGATCGAAGCTTCACTTGGTGCAATGGCTGGCTTGAAGATGGAAGAGAATATGCACGTCATGATAGGGGATATTATAATGCGTTGGCAGCTACATATTTGCAAAACTTCTCTCGTAGAAACATGCTTGACAACTCTATTTTAGATCATAATCCGTCGTAGTTTTCTTGTTCTCAGGATGTGGTGCATAGCAGGACCAAGACTTATTTCAAGTTAAACAGTTCGTACTTGAAGGATGAGGAGTTTAAGAACAGATGCAGACAAGCCTGGACTTCTGCTTTTGTGAGAAGAAAAGGAATGGTAGGGATTGTTGATGTGCTAGCAGCTTGTGAAGTCCTTTGCTAAAAGTTGGGGTCGCCAACGAGTTGCTGCTAATCGAGGGATTCTGACTGCTCTTTACCAGCAGTTAGTGGCCTGCAGGTTTGTGGTACCATCAGATGCCCAGGAGGAGAAGCGAATCCTTGCTAGCATTAGACAGATGGAAGCTGAGATAGTTCATCATGCTCGAGTCAAAGCAGGCCTGTAGTGGTTCAAAGAGGGGGATCGCTGCATGTCCTTCTTTTTCAGAGCTGCAAAAATTCGGAGACTAGCCTCTGCAATGGTATCTCTCCAAGTTCAAGATGGGCCTCTCATTTCTGATCCTCATCAACTTAAGTTCTTTTTGCATGGCCACTTTTCTTCCTTTTTTGCCTCCCGTCGCCTTCCCTTCCAATCTGATTTCCAGGAGGCATTACTTGCTAAGATGCATCTTATTATATCTGAGGAACAAAGAGCTAGTTTGGAAGCGAAGATTACGGTGAATGACTTGGCAGATGCTACCTTCCTCTTGAAAAAAGGGAAGTGTCCTGGAATCGATGGTATTCCTATGGAGTTCTTTCAAGAGTTATGGGATTGGGTTGGTGCTGATGTGTATGATGCATTCCGAGATTTCAAGAAGCAATGGTGTCTTGTCTAGATAAAATTCTTAACTCGGGCTGCAATTCTCTCATTCCCAAATGTAAGGAGCCTTCATCAATTTCATACTGGCGCCCTATTACCTTGTTGTCTTCCGTGTATAAAATCTTTGCCAAAGATTATGCACAAAAGCTTCGGGCCATTCTTACTGACACCATTTCCTCTACACAGTCAGGATTTTTGCCACGGCGATGCATATTGAATAATGTAGCTGCTTCTTATGAAGGTATTCATTGGTCGCGACTTCAGGGTCATGAGGTTGTATATTTGAAGCTGGACTTTGCAAAAGCATATGACAATATTGATTGGACCTTCTTAGAGAAGTGTCTCTTGCACTTTGGTTTTGGCGCCCAATTCACAGCTGATGTCATGAGGCTTCATTATTCTGCTCGCTCTTCTATTCTCTTCCAAGGGGAACCCCCCACATTCTTTCAGGTAGGTCGTGGCATCCGCCAGGGCTGCCCATTAGCTCCATTGTTATTTACAGTTGTGGCAGAGGTCCTTGCTCAAGTCTTTTCTCTTGCCGCTCAGGAAGGAATCTTGCATGGACTTCCTATGAACAATTGGTGCAGGAGATCTGTAATCAATATGCAGATCACTTTCCTTTTTTTGAGGGCAGATGAGCAAAATTTGCAGAATGCCATTTCCTTGCTGGATTTCTTTTCCCTGGCATCTGGTATTTTTGTTGGTTGCACAACACTATGGGTATTGGACTCTCCGACTCCACCATGTGTAACTACCTATCCATGGAAGGTTCTTCCTCATGGTAAAGCAACCAAACTTCTTGGGATCCCTGTAGGCATTCATATCTCATCGGGAGATGCTTGGGAGGCAGTGATAAAGGGCTTGGAAAAGCACCTCTTTTGGTGGTCCACAGCTAAGCTTTCCATGGCGGGACGAATCGTTGTGGCTAAGACAGCTCTTAGTAGCTCCCACGTGTATATGGCTTCATTCATGTTGGCTCCACAGTCAAAAGTACAACTCATTATCAGGATTGTCAGAAACTTCATCTTGGGGGGAGAGGGGGGGGGAGAGGAGAACAGAAGAGGGCGCTATAGTGAAGGTCAGCTGGAAAAAGTGCTTGCTGCCAAAGCATTTTAGCGGCCTTGGGATGATCAAATTTCTTTTGAAGAGCAAAGTCATGATCTCTAAATTTATTTGGAGAATTTTGAATAATGTGGATGAGTCCCCAGGCTCCCGTCTGGTTTATCAGTCTTTGCAAATGTGCATTTCT
>JAANSK020291245.1:0-10464 GCA_011763485.2 Isoetes engelmannii
CTTCATAAAAAAAAAAAAAAAAAAAAAAAAAAAAAAAAGGGAGCATTCTAGAGTCGCGCTTGAATATTTGTAAAGCGAAATTCTTTTGTTGCAAAAAAAAAAATATTGTAGGAAACATATATATGAATTTGTTAGGTGCAGATAATTTGAAAGAAGCAGCACAAATTAAGTCTATGCTACCTTGATAATCCATTTCTTTTTTTCAAAATGGATCTCTTTCAAATTCAGCCTAACAAAATTGACAAATCCATCTCCTTTGCCAGGATGGATCTCCGTTTAAACTTCTCCTGTATCTGTGGCGGACGAATCTAATCCTATCCATATTTTTCTGGATCTACAGTGGATGAATCTATCTTTATTCGACTGATCAAAAGCGTGAACAAATATAAACTGCATCTTATATCCATATGGATGGTGTTCCAAAAAGATTAGGGCTAGAACTCACAAACACCATGTATTATTCATGTTGCACAGACCAGCTGGCAAACCATTGCACTACAATGCTCTTTCCAACACCTTTATAAACGTTGAGGAGATTCAGCCATGGCAAGCGCTACAAAATGGTTGTCTATGTGACCTTAGAAATGTTGTAAGAGGCAAAAAAACATGTCTCTTGTAAAAGAATAGCATATGGCACCATAGTTTTTACTCCTATGTTGTAAGTGAAACAGGGTTTTTTGCACTCTTTCCAAGCTCTTGCAAGCAATAGCACTAATGGCATTTCAAAACGCCAATCTAGACAGTGTCCTAAAAGCTTGGGATCAAAACTTAAACACTGTGTATTTGTTCATGTTGCACAAACTAGCAGGCAAACCATGCGCTACAATGCTCTTTCCAATACCTTTTCAAATGTTGAGGAGATTCAACTATAGCAAGTGCTAGAAGAGGGTACCTATTCTCGTCCATGTGATGCACCTTATTTATATACTGGATATGGCACTTCATGTCAAGAGGCCAAAAACATGTCTGTTGTAAAAGAATAGCATATGGCATCGTAGTTTTCATTCCTAGATTGTAAGTGAAAGGATTTTTGCACCCGTTCCAAGCTCTCCCAAGTGGTAGTGCTAATGGAGGGCCCCCACATTTCAAAACCATGCAGTAACACAAGCTCTACCAAAGCCTAAAAGAAGTGGGCTTTTTCGTGACCAATCGTGAATCTCTGCGCAGATGCTTGTTTTGCATTGCATAGAATGCTCTCCAACCAGCAGTCACATGCTTAATGATACATTATTCCCAAAGTATGTTCCTACAAAATTTTATACCACAATACTTGTAGCTATCTACAACTTCGACTCCATGGCTATCTTAGTACAAAGTTGGAATAATATGTCGAGAAGACTTCATAAACCACCCTAAGAATAAGTGGTCTAAAGTCACGAACAATGCATAGCTTTCCGCCTCGATAAAAATCTTGTATTTTTAAAAGGAAATTCCAAGCGACAAAGTACTATGTTGCGTTCATTGACAGCTTTTTATTATAGAAAAACAATCCTGAGTGCAACTCTACTCCCAATTTCTTGGTTCAAATGTTAATAATTGTATGTAACTTGTTATAGAAGAGCAATCATAAGTGCATGTGCTTCTACTCCAAAAGTCTTTGTTCAGATGTTAACAATGCTAATGTGTTTGATCTCCAATTCTTTACAGTTTTGTTGATATTGAAATCCATGTGGTAAGGAGTAACATAAGAACCCAATAGATTTGGCCCTAAGAAGCTCGATTGCCGCGCTATACTCTACTTAGGAAGCCAAACAAAATGTCACAAAGAAACTAAACTCATCAATTAACAGATCGACCTCGCACCCTCAGTAACATGGAAGTCAAGCTATAGAGTATCTACTAGAGTATATTCACAACACGTTAGTTTGTAAACTTACTGAAGCCGGTGTTGTCCTCTTCCATCAGCAGGGTTCAGTCTGGGTTTGTTCCTGGGAGGAACATTCTGACGAATGTGGCGGCGGCCTATGAAGGCTTGTATTGGGCTCGAAGAACAGGGCAGCGTATTAGGCGTATGATAGTGTCCGCTGGGAGTTCTTGTCTGCCATGATGTTGGCTTTGGGTTGCGGCCCCCGATTCACAGAGATTGTTATGAAATTGCACAGGTCGGCCCGAGCTACAGTAGTGTGCCAGGGTGAGCCCTCGGTCTTCTTCTCTTTGGGCAGAGGGGTGCGTCAGGGGTGCCCTTTAGCACCGTTCTTGTTACGGTTGTGGCAGAGGCCTTGTCCCAGTTGCTTATGGCCGCTGTAGAGGAAGGCATGGTGGATGGGCTCCAGATGCAGGATGGCAGTCAACAGATCATTAATCAATTCGCTAACGACACCTTCCTCTTCCTGGTGACAGAGGAGAGGAATCTGCGGAATGTGAAGGGTCTGCTCGACACCTTCTCTTTGGCCTCGGGCATTCTCTTGAATTGGGGTAAGTGTTCTGCTTTGTGGGCCTTGTCGACTCTGCCCCCCTCTAGACCGGCTCTTTTTTCGTGGAAGGTAGTTCCAGGCAATGCATGTATGAAGCTGTTAGGTATTCGCTTTGGTGGGGACATCTCCATAGGCAGAAGCACTTAAACTGGTGGAAGGGCAGTAAGCTGTCGATGGGGGGGAGGATCACTGTGGCCAAGTCGGTACTTTGTAGTACACATGTGTACACGGCATCCACCATGCTTGCTCCTGAGGGGAAGATGCATGTGTTGGATAGGATGATTCGAAATTTTGTATGGGGCGGGGATGATGAGCGGGCGGTGGTTAAGATGGCGTGGTGGAAGTGCCTCCGCCCCCGGGAGTATGGAGGTCTGGCCATCTTGGATTTGACCTTGCACAGTAGGGTGTTGGTCTCCAAGTTTGTCTAGAGTGTTTTACAGGATGGAGCATCCTCACCTAGCGCGGTGCTGCTGTTACAGTCCCTTCGCCACTGCGTGGTGTTTGGGAAGTCCTCTGTCCATGTGGAGTTGCCCTGGGCATTATTGTACGGGCTTAAGCCCTTCCCGCACGCTTCCCTCTTTCTCACTGGGGTGTTGTGGGCTTGGGATCATGTGCGGGTGCTGATCCAGCTGGACCCTGCCTCAGTGTATCATCACTCCTCGCCCTTCTTGTGGGTTCCTCTGCCTCCGGCACAGCTGCCTTTGGCTACCACTATGCACGCCCGGACGGAGGCCCGTTGGAGGCGGGCAGGTGTGCTCACCCTGGAGGACTGGTATTGGGATGACCAGGTGGCCTCATGGGAGTTCTTCCAAGCCCGATTTCATTTGAGGGCAAGTGATCGGTCTAGTTGGGAGCAGGTGGCCCATAGCATTCTACTACATATACCTGAATTGCTTCAGGGAGAGGCGGTGGTGCAGGTCTGGAAGGTCCATCCAAATGTTGATGTTGCATGCTTTGTGCGATCTGTTTACCGTACGTTGGTTATTCATGACACTTTGCCTCCCTCTGGCAAGTGGTCGCTGCCGCTTCCGGGCTCCCGCTGGCGCTCTGTCTGGGTTTGGGCGTCGAGTACTCTTCTCCCTCCGAAGGTTAGGGTGCTCCTGTGGCAGGTGGTGCACCGTTGTATCAGGGTGAATGCCTTGGTGAGCAGGTTTAGGCCAGGGGTAGTCCTCTGTGCCCTTGTTGCCATCTCAATCCTGAGACAGTGGAGCATTGTCTGGTCCTCTGCCCTCACTTGCATGCAGCCTGTGACTGGGTTCGGGCTCGGTTCCAGGTGCGGCTGACCAGCCAGCAGCTGTTGCTACATCTGTATCCCGGTACTTGGCAATACAATACAACCCTTCTTTACTAAATACCACTTAAATATTGGGGGTTAATTTAGTCTAAGTTAATATCTTGCATCATTAGAAGCAGCTTTGAGTGATCAGTTTTATATCATAAAATCCCCTTGTGCAACATTTTGCTCCAATTTCGGATCAGGGGATGAGACATGGCGTTGATCCTTTTTCAGAAACGTTGCCCAAGAGTTTGTCCTGCTGCAGAATTTTTCCCAGAATCACGACCAAGTCTTTTATAGCAGTTCACGGTTATCCAGAGCAAGAGATGGAGGTCGAAATCCTTTCAAAAAACCTGGATGTCAACGAACAGCACAGATAAAGCTTCCTTCATACCTAAAGATCTCTTGCGGCTGCCAGACTTGGCCACCACGGGTCAGATCCGGCATGAAACTATGCTATAGAATTAAAATTGGCCTAAAACTATGTTGTTTGGATGAAAACCAAAGAAAAATGCAGATTTGCAACCACAGGGCTCCTTAAATCTAAAGATTTGCTTCAAAACAGACTTGGATCATTTGAAGACACGCAAGAGCAAGCTCATCTTCGCTGAAAATCTTTTCGCTGCCGGCCAAAATGCTTCTGTGCAGGTAAATCATGAGAAGGAAAGGAAAACAATTGGGGGCAAAGTGTTGCCCACGTGAATTTCACGTTGGGCGAATGGCCCAGTCGACTGTTTTTCGGCCACATGTGGATTTCACATTGGGCGAACGGCCCGATGGGCTGTTTTCCGGGCCAGTCAAGCAGCCCTGGCTCGAAAAAAAGCCCACCGGGCCATTCCCATATACAAATGTTCGTATAAACACTACTCTACTTATGCACACCACTCTGGCATAGGGTCGTTTGACTAGCCCAAAAAATAGCCCACCGAACCATTCCCGTATACAAATGTTCATATAAACACCACTCTACTTATGCACGGCAACGCCAAGCACATATTCCGTTGCCCGTTCACTTTTCATACAAGATGCACACGTCCACTTCTCATACAAAATGCACACGTTTACTAGTGGTGTTTTAGTTGTTTTAAATGGCTCGTCACATGTTCGCTCTTTATACAAAGTGCACTCATTTACTAGTGGTGTTTTGAGTGGCAGAGTGTGATATTCTGCTTCGGTACTCTGGCATTGTTTTTGGCTTGCCCGAAGGGGAACTCTAGGGCTGGAGAGGAGAAAAATAGAATATCCCTAGAATGTGTCTAATGAAAGGATCAGATTGCATTAAAAGAATGAATGGACGAATGAGATTCAAGAAGGGCGAGTTCCAATAAGTAAAGCTGTGAAAATCGTGCAATACTAGCAATTAGGATTAGATCGAGCTATGCATACAGGAGCTCCCAATCACGGTTTTGGAGTTCCAATGCTGCCTGCAGCGTTGCCCATTCCCCCTGCAGTTTTAGTTCAATCTTTTCTCGACGGCCCTGCTTCATGGCTTTATGTGTTCTCATCCCTTCTTTGTCCGCTAAGCAAGGGAGACGAATCACTATGGCTAAGGCTGTTGTAGATGTGGTAGTCGAGTGTAGATTTCCCTTCTCTGTATGCATGGCTAGAACCAGCTTCCTCAACCATTTTAAGCAAGGGTTTTTTTTTTTTTTTTTTTCAATTTTCTGATTTCGGGTACAGAACAATTTGCCCAAGGAATTGGAATGTTTGCTTTCTGAATTTCGAGGACATTCAATTGATTATATCGGTTTGCTCTACATGCATTGCTTCTACCTGAATACTTGATTAAATCTTTGACGCAGATATCAAGGGTAAAGTTAGAGTGAAATGAGGCAAAAGGCAGTTCTATCTTTGCCAGATGAGTATACACTAGAGCACTCTTGGAAGGATGATAAGGTTAAGCAGTATCAATTAGGTCATGTCTTTGACGATTATGTCAATCAAGACCAGATATTTGAAGATGCAAAGGTATGTTGGCTTATTACATGTTTGAAGTTGCTTAGTTAGAAGTCTGTAAGTGGTGCTGGTGAAAGGTAAATCGTTTTATGCATACTACATCGAGATTGGGCATGTGGACCTGCACAAGGACTGACATAAAAAAGAAAGATTTGGAATGCATGTCAACTGGGTTAGGACAAGCAGAACTGGGCAGACATTAGAGACATGAAATTTCTTGACTCATTACATATCATCATATGTGAGTTAAAGAATGCCATGTCATCACACACTTTAAGTCACATGATCTTTGCAATTTTCACTTGCATTAGTTTGGCATTGCTCTGTGTCTCGGTTTTGCTCGTATCGGAGTCTGTTCATGGCTATTTTGGAGGCGAAAAATACCTAGGTAAAAGTATGCTCTCCTCCAATAATTCTTCATGACCTTTTGGTAGCAGTAGCAAAAGTGTGAGCACTATTTGGTTGAGCCTCCACATCAATTGTGTGTGCAGGAGTTCAAAATGCCATAAATCCAGTAGTGATTCATTGAATCTTTCCATATCTTTAATAAAGTAAAACTAATTACGGGGGTCACTTTTGCTTACATACAACCTCATCAAGCATCCATTCATGATCTTTCCAATTTTCTGCAGAATCTTGGCTGAAAGATACATCCATAGTCTTTGTCTAGTTTGCTGAAGATTGGACTATGGATCCGTTAGAAAGAGTTATAACTCATATCTTATCTATAATGAAAACTCTTGCCAAGATATCATGGGATTTGTGGATGGAAGCAATTACAGCCTGAGAGGATTCCTTTGAGGTTTATTTGAGATTAATAGACCTCAAATGTGTGCTGAAGCAAAGATGGAACTCCACAGATGTTGCAGACAAGGATGAAAGACCTTAAATGTTTTGAAGGCCTTAATGGGTTCAGGGTTGGGGGGATAACCCAACAGGCGGATTCTTGCAGATCCAAAGAGAGGAATATGTACTGAGTTGAATGATTTGTTGATATGATACTGGGCCTTTGCACAATCATTGAGAATTAAGCAAGTGTTTCCCTACATCGAATCTTTGTAGCTCCCACTCAAGGTCTCAAAAATGGATTTCTCCTAAATTGTAACCAGCTTCTACCTTTCTTCCTTTTGGATTTCCAAGTTCGATAAGGAAATGCAAATTTTTGTAAACCTCGTAGCATAGCTTCCAGGATCAAACGTCTTGAAACATCAAGTTTGAACATCTACAGGCATCTTTGTTCCCTAGTTATGTACTATCGACCTGCATCTATGTATTAATCTGCGTCTAGCTTTATCATGTTAATTCCACGCAACTTTTACTATATTTGCAACGTTTAATTTTTTTTCTTTCATGTTATTCTAAAGTCTAATTCGAGTCATGCTGGACTACATCAGCTCAAATTCTTCATTCAATCTACAGATTTAGTCCTTATAAGTTTGCATACAACGGTTGGCAGGAAGTATCTACTTCTTTCTTCTTATGAATTTCTAAGTTCGATAAGGCAATGCAAATTTTTGTGAGCCTCATAGCTAGATTCCAAAATCAAACGTCTTGAACATCAAGTTTGTACTCCTACATGCGATTTTTTTCTTTCTGCGTTTGCAATCTTTTAATGGTAATTTCAGGCTTGTTGAGTTGGATTTGGTGACAAATATACATTACTTATTGCATGTTCAAGGTTAGCTTGGTAAGGTTTTAAAATTTCTAATTACAAAGGTATTGATTCCTATTTCATTCCTTGCATAAGATTGCATCCATTAGCTTGGTAACATTTCCAATTTTCTAATCATTGAAATAGGTATCATACTACTGCTTCATTGGTTCATGCCTTAAAAGTAGCATCATCTAGTCCTTGTGGGAAACAAGTACCTTCTAATATCTGTAGCGTTCACTTGGTCCACTTTTAAACAATTAAGTTTGTTCAATTTGAAATATTAGTCAACAACTTGGAATTATGCAAGTTAAAATTTTAATATCAACATTCGGTAAAGGACAACCCCTAAAAGATGGCAACACCTAGTGCAATGGCACCTTGTCTGTCTGATTTGAATGTCAGATTTCATCTTAATATCAGTGATGCTATACGCATCATACCATAGATAATTTCTATCATTGGGGCTGCTGCATTGGACTTCTGTTGTTACATCTTGATTTGAATGAAATGATATGTCAAAAATTGTGCTTCTTGGATGAGTTACAAGGCGTATATGCACGCACTACTATCAAGTTAAAACGCTGCTAAGAATTCGAAGATGGCAATCTTCAGTTTCTAAAAACAATGATCATCATGCTTTCATGCAATTGCCATCAAACTGGTCTCTCCTTTCTACATCAAAAGACGCTAGAAATCATTCTTCTCACCTCAGTTCCATTCAAAGATGTATCAGGAAAGTCTGAAGTTATAAAACTTCCACAAAAATAGATTGAATTAGATTTGCCGACCCACAGTAAAACAGGTACGGAAAATCTTTATGTAACAATGTTACAATAGCTTTATCGTGCTTGTGCTGCTGTTATGGCACTGTTTGCGAGTTGATAAGTGCGTACAGTCAACTGCTTCGTCTTCTCAATTATTTGTTCATAGCTGCACAATACAAAGTCAATTAAACTTTATACTCTTGAGAAATACTCGTGCATTGATTCAAACTAGACAAAACCAACAAATACTAACACGTTGATTTGCTGAATTCCCATTACAAGAGTACCCAACTTAGAATCAATCTTTGCATCAAGCCTTCCACTGCGAATCAAATTTGTAATCCAGAGCTCCGCAACATCATAGCTCATGTTTAGCTTCTGGGCTAGCATCCTGTATATGTTCAACCTTGTTGGTTAGTCCCATAACCATAAGATACAATACCTTGTTAAGAACAATGCTGATACTCAGATTCCCTAAAGTCAGGATAAATGGCTTACCCAATATCAAGGCATTGATGAATGCGGCAGTATGTCTCCAACATAAAGAGGCGAGCATTCTCCAAAAACTCATCTCTTATTGGAATAGTGGCATATGAACCCTCCGGAACTACTTTCCCAAGAAAGAAGTCATTTACAATTAACTGAACCATAGGCGAAGGTTATTCTGTAATTCTATAAACAAAAATCACGGGCAGTCCAATGCTTACTTCATCACATTCATGCAGCTTTTGCTGGGCCCCTTCAAAATCGTAGTCCACGTAAAGGCACTCAAGAAATTCGGTGATTGGATCACGATACGTGTAATGCTCCTGCTGAATCACCTTAATCAAGTCCTTGAGCATGTTGCGACGCCTCTTGTTGATAATAACAGCAGTTGCAAGATACCTCAGAAGATGTGGTGCATTTGTTTGAATCGCATTCAAATACCTGCACTATAGTACATCAACATCACTGTAGATGAAGCAAGGAATGAATTGTACACACAAGATATATCTAGTTGCACTTCTACCAAACTAACCTTTCTTGAAAAAACAAGTCCAAAATTGCATTTCTTCCGTTTTCATGATTAAAAAATATAAATAAACTCCAGTGCATCAACCACGTCCGATTCTGCAACTGAGTGAGCGGAGGCACGAACGTCTGCATAAAACTTGGCATCAGATTAGCAACAAAAAATAGGAACATCTTAAGAATGTGTTTTCAATATACCCTTGCATCAATCATGTCCTTTAAACGGTTCAATTCCTCAACTGCAACTTCCCAATTCTGCATTAAAATTTCCGCTGCTAGTTTTCCCCATAGAGCACTAAAGCTCCTCTCATTGTTGGTGCACAACATACGATATTGGAAAAGAAAATCTGCAGCTCCAGAATAATTACCGCACTCAAACTGGAACTTGGCATAATGGTATAATGCTTCTATTTGCTCAGACCCAATCTACTATCAAAAAACAAACTAGTAAGTCCAAATATTCTTCTTAATAAAAGCACGTATCGATTTCAAAGAATGGCCTCACCTGATATCTGTCATGGAGTAATTGCACATTATACTGCTTTTCACCACGAAGTTCCTGACCAACAAGGCTAGGATTCTGCAAAAAAGTTAAGAGGGGCGCAGCCATCTCTTCGAGGGATTTCAGTCTAGCCATCACTTCAGCACGGCTTTCTACCAGCTCTGCACAACAAATAATTCCAAGCTATCACACATCGTCGTGCTATGTTTCACAATTAAACGTGAGCAAATATCCTAATGCGTAAAGCCGAAAACGTTTCCGAAACCTTAACCACCTTCTAAAAGTAGAATAACATAGCAACAGAATGTGGCAAACGAGAAAAATAGATCTCACCTTGAGGCACATCCTCTGTATGGTACAGGCTTTTGTGGATATCCATGGCATAATCAACCATGTTCGTTTTTGCCAGAAGCTCTATCTTTGCCTTCAGAATCTGATCATCTGCATAGAGCTGCTTCTCCTGCAGCCATTCCAATAAAGGAAACACCAAGTGGCGATCCAGGTAAGGTGCTATCTTCGAAGTCAGGTCGAATTCCGCCATGGCTGCCGCTAGAGGAAGACGGAGCTTCAGGGTTATAAAAGCCCTAAAGTGGACGGTGGGATGATTAGGTTTCCCAATGAACGATTTCTTCTTTTTGTGTTTTTTTTTTTGGGAAAAAGTTCTGGTCCGTTGGATGGTTTTTTTTTGTCCCATGGTTCATTTTGGACGATTGGATTTGGAGGATTCAGTCACTGCCTTCAATCGCTCATTTGAATCAGGGTTTTGGTTCATGTATATAGGAAAGCCCATTTAGTGGGCTTTCCTGCTGTGGAAACAGGGCGACGCGCGCAGCGCGGGGCCCTGTTGACACAGCAGGGAAAGCCCACTAAATGGGCTTCCCTATAAC
>JAANSK020291256.1:0-10464 GCA_011763485.2 Isoetes engelmannii
TGCTATCACTTTGGCATGTACCGTCTCATAGGCCTTTGGCCTCCGTGGACGTTAAAATATACTTCCTTCCTTCCTTCACTCTCTGAAAGCAGAGAATTCCTTAATTTCTTGGAAGGGAACCAGAATCCTCGATTTCAGTATTGGAGCTAGAAGGTTCATTTTTGGAAACCACATGCTCAAAACCCAGAGTGTTACTAGTAATCAGTGGCATGATACAGTCAAACTGCTTGTTTAATGCCTCAAGCTTCTCGAATTGGGGTTCCGATTCTGCATTTGCTTTTTCAGTTTTTCGTCAAATCCTTTCTGATGCAACTTGTCTAACAACTCATCTATCTTGCTAATGTCAGTTCATTGTTTTATATTCAGGTCTGACAATTCGAAAGTCGAAGGCATGCCTGTCTCATGTATGATTTTTGCCTCTGATCGTGCCATTTTTTGTAGAGTTTCTATGAAGGATTTCAAGAAACGACATACCTTATCGTCAAACTCAAACGCAATGCTACGTTTCCTTGCCTTAAGGCTACTCTAGACGCCATACCAGCAGAGAAAAAGATCTAATATAGACCCGTCCAATGAAACAAGTTCTCGTACCATTTGAACACATAAGACGTCTTCGCCTGACTCCTGTGAACAAAATCCCCTTCCATAGCTGCCCAAGAGAATTTAGGTTTTCCAGTGAATATTCTAAGTACTTTTTCTTTATATTGGCATCTATATCTTCATTGCCCATTGCCTTGTACTTTTTTGGGGGGGGGGGATGCTCCTGGGTGCATTTGTGACATGCGTAAGATGAAGCTCCAAATGTGGCTACACTGGTATGACTCAAGTCTCGCTCTTGTTGATAAACATGTGTGTCACATAATACTGGAACTCTTTCACACTTTTCTTCTTTACCCAACCTTGTTCTTCATAAACTCCGACTAACACATAAGAACCACCTTGAACTTGGTTCTGGTTGTATAAACAATTTGAAAGATGCACAGATCTGAGAAACAAAACAATATGATACACTTTGGCTGTAGTCATGCCGGCTATCCTACTAAATAAATCAAGACGTTTCTCTGCATCCCACACTGCAGTGAAGACCGGCATGTCAATGGAGACCATAATAGCATTCTCGATGATAATGTTGAAACCGGAATATCGAGCTTCGACACGCGATGCACCGTATTTTTTTTGCTTTTTATTTCAAGAGATTTGCTTCTTCTGGCTTTATAATTGATCTGATAGCCTCAAAAAAGGCATTGCAAAGATTGCCATGTACGCTTGCTTTGTTATAATTGAACTTTACATAATTAAAATCAGCATCAGCAATCTCCAGTAGCCTTTATTCGTTGAGTTATGTAAACTGCTCACTAGATCTCCAAAATCAGCATACTGTTTCTTAGACATGCTATTTGCATAAGACAAGACCTCACGATGCACGAGACGTAGTGTCCTAATATATAGGCCCCCTTGCTTGCAGTCAAAGTGTCCTGCATACCCTGATTGTACCTTGACAAACATCTTCCTCTCAGGGATTCCATCCATCAATTGAGATGCCTCTGTAATCTATATTATTCATCCCTCTCAAATACCTCAGGAAGGTTATTACTGAAGAAATCTTTGGATGGTCGATCTAACAAATCCCCATGATCATCAACAAGTTTTCTAGCTGCCTATTTGTTCATTACTTCCATGAGCTTCGACCACGACCCTTCTTGCATGAAGATGAGATGCTTTTCAACTTTAAGCTCTTTAACCTTCAGCGTGGTGGTGGCACTTTTACAAAATCCTAAACGAAATGATGGTCATGATCGCGGCCGCGATACTTTCAAGCACTAATGAACTTTACATACCTTCCAAGTTGATGTGATGGCTGTGCCGGTTGGTCCTTGTGGTGGGCACCCGAAAGCTTTATGTTGATACCTTAATTGTTGGTATTTCTATCAGAGGCTCTCTGTAGACAGTATTTGCAATAATTTAATTGCATTGAATTGAGAGCCGGATGTACTTTTTTATCGGAGAGATTTCCATTCAACACCCGAGTTCTTCTTCTAACATAAGCTTTTACAAATTCCAGACATTGTTCTATGATGGCCCCTGACCCTATACGGCCATTCTGGCCGGGCAGATTTATGTGGGATAATTCGTTTCCAAATTTGAATCGAATTTTGAAATATGGAATATTTATTTCCCTCTTCTTGCCAGTAGGTAGGCATTGTGAATAATTCATTTGCTGTCTTTCTTGTTTAGGGCTGTATATCCGGCATATCCAATGATCCTAGGCATGATTGCCATGCTTTTGAGGGCTCTAACTCTCGGATTCGCTTTTCAAAGACTCTGTTTTCAGCTAATTGAGCTGAATGAGCTAGAAGACCCAATGAATCCATTTGACGAAGATGATTTGCAAGATAACAATGATATGTGCTTTTGTTCTTCTTTGGCTTTGATTCTAGCAAGCTCCTGTAGGATTAGAAGACCACCTAAAAGATTTTGGATTGCTCCAAGGCAAAGAACTCAGTGGGATAATTTTGATAACTGTGCATGGAATTGTTTGCTCTCGTTTGAAGATGATATGTGGCACCAATTCTATAGAATGAAGAGGGTCAGTTTTGAGGGACTTGTGGGTTTAGTTGTGCCCTACTTGATTAAGCCAGGAGTCACAGTTTGGCCCCCTGTAGATCCAAGGAAAGCTGATGCTATGATACTTTACTTTCTTGCACATGGTGACATGCCTTTACATGTGGGCCAGAGATTTTATGTTGGCAAAGCTACAATGCAGAAATATAATAAAAAAATTACACTAGTGTTGGCCTCCAAGACAATGTTGTACGAAAGGTTTGTTGCCATGCCTTCTGGAGCAAGACTAACACATTAAATAAGGGAATTTCATGATGCAATAGGTCTGCCAAATGTCTAAGGTGCAGTAGATGGCTTCCACATCTTTTTATGGAGGAAACACAGAAAAAGTGATAGGGGACATGACTACTACAGTCGACATAAGAGGCACTCATGTATTTTGTAAGGTATTATCACTCACAGCAGATTGTTCATAAATGTATGCATTATAAAAACAGGATTAGCCCGTGATTCTAATCAGTTTAAAAAAGGTCCATATACAATAAGATTGCATCCAAACAAATTCTAGACCAGCCAATGGTTACTCTGAGTGGAAGAAAATTGAAGGAAGGTCAACCCACTGAAGACCAAGTACAGGTTGACATTCTTCCACTTCTGCTTGGTGGTTCTGCTTATACTAGCAGACCATTCCTTCTGAAAGTGTATCCACATAATCATGGTCCTTATGGTAAGTTTAACAAAAGGATTTGCAGGGGTAGAGTTTGTTTAGAAAATGGTTCTGGGATCATAAAGGAGAAGTTTAGAATTCTGAAACATCTGCCAGTACATGTTGGAAAGGCATCCAAAATCATTGATGCAGCTTGTGTGCTTTGGAATTTTTGTATTATGGAAGACATGAGATGGGACATGTTGCCAATTGAAGAGGAAGCAAAACCAACTTTTTACTATGAAACTGAAGCCATGAACAAGAGACTTAAGAAGCAAGGAGATCAGATGCGACATGTATTGTTTGAAAACTTGGATGGCCATGTGCTGCTGTAGAAGTTTGTAGACAGTTTTTTGATTGAATATAATTTCGACTATTTTATTTTGTCTATCCTTTTCTTGAATGTGAATTAAGTGTTTTCCTTCAACAATTCATTTTTGAAACGTGAATAGAAGTCGTAAAGAGTTCGATTTGTTTTTGGCATAAACAAAGTGGGCAATTTTTGAAAGACAACTCGATAGACAAATTGTATTGAATCTGCAATTGCATTGCATCAGGAATTGTAACACATAATATGAAATTGGCCACACTTTCAGGCCTCCTGTTTGTAACCTAAGAACTAAATCTGACAATGAAAACAAAGTCCATTACTCCCGATCTGCAATTACAAAGATAAACTTGGCTTAGAAATGTAGACAAAGTTAAGAAGAAACCTGTTAAGAATAAACCACATATACTAAAAGTTCAAGAAAAAGAATAAAATACACTATAAAACATTAAATTAACAAATGATATGTCAACTAAGGTATTTCATTACTGAAGAACTCGGTTACATCCTTTAGAGGGTCATTTCAAGGTGATATCAGAACAAAAAAAGGCATGCATGCCATTTTTTTTCTTGAAACCAGGTCCATATTTAAACAGAAGGATGACATGCATGCCATATTCCACTTTTAAACTTTACATAAAAACATAAAGATAAAATTATTAAAAAAAGAGGCAAGGCAGGGAGGGGGTCTTCATCCAGGGGCTGATTTTGCTTCTCAAACACAAAGTTCACATCCTTGTGTTACTGTCCTGACCTCATGCAGTATCCACTTTCCATGGTGTTTCAAGTATACACTCTCCACATGCACTTTCTATTTCACGGGAGCAGATTCAGCCCATGCTGTTATCTCTTCTTCCAATGCTACTCTCATGTCTAAAAACTGCAAGATAGCCCTATGGCTAAGAACTTCGACTTCACCATTTTCAACCTCAAGATTTGGGAAAGAGTCTTGGCTTTCTGGCACAACCGGATTTAGTTGCTCCACAACTTCTACTGAATTTTTTGGCTCCACTGGATTTTCAGGTTCGGACAAGCTCATTGAGGATGATTCTTGTACAAAATTATCACTAGAAGTTTTCGGCCAGGACGAGTATACTGAGTAGTAATCCTCTTCAGAACTAGAGGATTCTTGGGAAGAATAGCAGTCCATAGGATTAGAATACTCCTCTCGGGAGTATTCGGAAGAGGAGCTACTCTGGTAGCTTTGGGAGGAAGATGGAAGGCTCAACGAATTTTTTGGACGTGGAGGTTGAGCTATTTTTGTTAATGACTGATGTCTCGAATGGGGCTTATATTGGCTACTTGAAAAGTTTGAAAAGGCTGACAATTAATGATATTATCCTAGGAAATCTATATGACTCTACTACTGTCCTTTTCTGAAAATATGCAGCAATAATCATTCAATATTAAGACAGTTAAGGAATTGAGGCTGTTCCAACTTATTTCTTCAAAATAACTAGAAACACGAAAGTGAAAACATAACTTTTCTTAGTCCTTGTTTTGGCAGCTAACTTGGCAATCTCAAGCAAAGTGTCATTCGAAATTTGGAATAGCGGAGAAAAAATTAAGTTGCCACATCAACGAAACTTTAGACTCCTTTCCGCTTACATGCTATAGCCTGTCGACTATCGTTGGTTTTTGGCGGTAAGCGGGCACTGTCGTCATGCCGGCCGGCCTAATGCTGAAAATTGCTCTGGCCGATTAGCAAGCACATAAAAGTCCTTTCTCAGGCAATGAACACAGTGCATAAGGGTCCAATCACATGTAGCTGCCAATGGGGGCCGGAATGTCAATGGATAAAAAATGAAGGGCCATATTAAATGCATGTCTCTAATAGGAACGAAGGGCAAACTGTTCCATGGGTTCAAGGCCTCTCTTAGATGGATTGTTATCAACATCAATCCATTAGAATCTCAACACGTACTGCCCTTCTCTGTTTAGAAGTAGTAAACTTCAAAAATATGTCGATTTGAAGCCGGTGTTGTTTTTTCATTCATGTGACCTGAGCATCCTGGTATTTAAACCAACCGTAAATCCCGAAAAAAATCCACTGTCCACAAAAATACCATGTATTTTTTTTTGATGTGACAGAACCCGAATATACCACGGATATACCTGTGGTTTAAACACGAGTGTGGATGACAAATATCATGTGACCTCAACTGTTTTAACATGGTTCATAATATCTAGAGAAAACATTTCCCAGTTGGCATCTACACATTAAACGTAATGTTGCCATAGTAGGCGTAATGTTTCAGATTAGACTTCCTTTTGCAAAAATTTGTTAAGAAAAAAACATACGATACGAGGTCCTGAAACATTAAGCCTAGGATGGCAATTTGCCCTTATTATAATCTTCTTTAACGACCTATTGCCCACGTGAATAAATGTAAGGCGTCGATGCATCATAATAGATAGGATCCTCTTCTTTCCATCGTCAGCTCGTCCCAAAGCAGAGTAATCAAAGGTGTTTCGAAGTTTAGAATTCCTGGTGGCGAGCTACAACTATTTATGACCGGAGATGCTATCATGGTTTTGATCTAGAAACTAATCTTTGTATAAGGAAATGTGGAATGATGAGAAGCGCAATGTATGAACATTGATTCCAGTAACAAAATAAAGGATGAACGGAAGAAGTGATGGGGAAGGTGGATCCAGGATCCCACCACCAACCAACCCTATGGTTACTCCACTTCTTACTGACATGTACCAGGTTACCATGGCATACGCATATTGGAAGGCTAAGAAGCACCTTGACTGGGCTGTGTATGTTTCTTCTATTATTTTGGCGTATTTAAATGTCCCTTACATAAAATCGAGTTAATGCGCATGCTTGCAGGCAAAATTTGATCTTTGATGATGATTACTGTTTTATAATACTACTTTAAAGTGTGTGCCTACTCATAGAATTATCTATGTTCAGTTTTGATCTAAGATGTGTACTAGAGCACCCTTTTGCACTAAGCAGTTCTGCTTCCCAGGAATAGTTAAAGAACATATGACCTTGTTCCTAAGTTTATTCTTCTAAATGTTGGATTTCACTTGGCTTATGCTTTTGAACTTCTTCTGGCAGGTTTGATTTATTGCATCGTCGAAATCCTTTTGGAGGAGAATACACGGTGTTTGCCGGGCTTGAAGAATGTATACGATTTGTTTCTAACTTTCAATTCCAAGACCATCAAATTGAGTATCTTCGGGCCATCTTGCCCCCCACGTGTGAGGTAGCTTCAGCTTAGCCTTTTAGTAGCAAAACCTATAGTGCGTATCATGAATTGATTCGAATTGAGTTTTGTTTTCAACTTTGATCAAATTAGTCCAATTAACTGGTTTGAGAAATTGTGCATTCCTGTTCCCTTTTCTAGGTCTGCTAGATTCACACTTGTCCTTATCTCCATCAATCAGGACAGCCCCTGTCATTTTTATTGCTGCAAACCTTTAATAAGGAGGTTTTTTGTTTGCTAAGGTTGCATAGGATCCAGAACCCTTGATACACGAGGTAACCTTGAATCAAGACTTGATCAAAGAAATGCTCCATCTTGTCTTAGGAAGATAGTAGACCTAATGTGCCTTAATGCCATCTGTTATTGGTGTTAGCATATAGGATAAAGGGTGTTAGGAAGTTAAGGGACATCGTATGATCTCAATTAGGACCTACCCAGCACAAAGCTAAATTAGTAGCTGCATTATAACATATCAGCCTATTATGATCTCAATAGGAATATCTATCGAGCACAAAGCTGTGCCGTTCAAGATTTGAAAACGGAGGCTGGCTATCAAAGGTTGCTAACCCAATTGTGTGTTTATAACGATGGGTATTCTGAATCCTATACCAGCATATTATTAAAAGATGAAGCACTCAATTGAAGCAAGGAGGTAAATGGATTTTGTATAGGATCGTTGTAATGTGTTCTGGCTTTAATAGGATGCCGTAACCATGGCTGGAAACTGTTTGGCAAGTTATCAAGAGATTGAAAGAATCATTAGAAAGGATACTTAATAGATGTGCCATGTTATAGGATGGCTTCTTCGATTACATGAGAAACCTCGACTGTTCTGAGGTTGAAATATATGCGATTTCTGAAGGTTCTGTTGCTTTCCCTCGTGTGCCACTGATACGAGTGGAGGGGCCACTTTTGGTACGTCAGTTTATATTTTTCATTTTGTTTACATGAGGTTCAAGCTTGCTGAACCCAGTGTTTTGTGACGTTTCAGGTTGTCCAACTTTTAGAAACTACGTTTCTTACATTGGTAAATTATGCTTCGCTAGTGACTACAAATGCTGCTAGGCACAGACGCGTTGCTGGAAAATCAAAGCTCTTACTGGAATTTGGACTGCGCCGGGCTCAAGTATTTCTGATATAATATTGTGAACAAAAGAGCCGCAGGATGGTACTTTCAATTGGATGTTCAGAACGCCCATATGTTTTTTGTAACAGGGTCCCGATGGTGGAATCAGCGCATCTAAGTATTGCTATTTGGGGGGCTTTGATGCAACCAGGTGACTCTCCCTGCCTCGGCTTCTTAAGTGTTGCACAGTTTAGTACAATTTTTAATGGATGCATCTTTTGTTTAGTAACCTTGATGCAGGTAGGCGGTTTGGGATACCAGTACGAGGGACGCAGTCTCATGCCTTCATAAGCTCTTTCATGGTCAGACTTAGTTATTCTCAACAAGATTTTTCTAGCACTGTTTTGGAATAATGGGTCCTTGAGTCCCTTTCTACTTGCAATGGTGCAGAGTTGTGATGAGGTTACAGAACGATCACTTCCATATGCAAACAAACCAGACATTTGTGACAATTTTATTGTCTTGACACAGCGTTGGCTTAGCAGGATGAAGGTATTAAACTGATTTGTGACTTTAGGGTAGAAATCTTATAGAGATGGTAGGTCATCAGATTGTATGTTGAGCTTTGATGGCTGAACCTAGTAGAAAGGAAGGCAGACAATAGAACACGAACTCAAAATTGTTGTTTAGACTTGGTCATAAGGCACGTGTGCCTACTAGTGGGCAGAAGTATTAAAGCCATAAAATTCAATGGTTCAGTCACGTCTACAAGAAGTAAGGGTAAGAAATAAGGTAGGTGGTTATGCTGTTTATTTTGTCATCATTATAGCTGTTTAGGGTCTGCATC
Source organism: Isoetes engelmannii (assembly GCA_011763485.2). Lineage (NCBI taxonomy): Eukaryota > Viridiplantae > Streptophyta > Lycopodiopsida > Isoetales > Isoetaceae > Isoetes > Isoetes engelmannii. The sequence goes on from JAANSK020291256.1 coordinate 8,731, forward strand.
TCGCAATCTGATGCTAACACAGAATGTGCTCTTCTGTTTGAGCAGGAAGTGCAGGACCTTCAAGAGATGTTCTCTGAAACCAATCAGGGAGAGCTTGCAGCATTTGCGTCTTATGCACTGGCATTCCCAACAGAATTTCATGCCCTTGTTGATACTTACGATGTATGATGTTAATTGCTGCTTATATAAATGTCGTTCTTCAATCATTTGCTTTTATGTTTTATTTGATATGATGGGCAAATGTACTCTGTAATTTACTTTATGACATGTCTTCTGTTATGTTTTTATCAGAATTTCTTGTGTGCTGGTCATCGGATTAACTCAGTCATGCAACGCAGGTCTTGAAGAGTGGAGTTCCGAATTTTTGTGCTGTTGCTTTGGCCCTTGCTGAACTAGGGTACACACCTAATGCTACTCAAATGTTAATATCTCATGTGCTGAAGTAGTTGTCTTATGACTATTAAAACAGCTCTGGTTGTATTCTTTAAACTACTAGACAATTATTCTTAGTATGCAACACCTCACCCTCTGGAGAATACAGGTATAAGGCTGTGGGCATAAGATTGGATTCGGGTGATCTATCTTATCTTTCCATTGAAGTCCGGAAATTTTTCTCCTGCATCGAGAAAACCATTGGAGTTCCAGGGTTTTCAAGGATGACGATCATCGCAAGTAATGACCTCAATGAGGAAACCCTAGATGCTCTTAATAAGCAGGTAATACTTATGACACGTGGGATCATCATGTTACAAGTATAATGCACTGTTCATTTCCATGTATTTTTTCTAAAACTGCCATCAGCTTTGTCAGGACTAGTTTCTTGTTTCATTATGTCCATATGTACATTTAACAGCATAGGTAGCTGTTACATATGTCATTATCTGAGATGTCGAATGAATAAAGAAACTATAGCATCTACCAGAGGATGAGATCAATTAAGTACAATTCTATATCATTTACAGGAGCGTCTTTCATAAGTACTAGGCAAAGTTAGCGAGTAAACAGGCTTAAAAATGACCTGATATTCTGTTTCCAATGGGGAACATTCTATAGCATCTTTTGACTCTTCTAACTGGCCTTTTCAAACTTTAGTGGGTCTAAAGAATGACGCGATGTCATGCTTACCTGGCAATATTGGAAAAATTGCTTAATGAGCTGCCTTGTCTCTTTCGTAGTATTGTTTGTCACATATAAGTCACCCCCTTGAACAAATCGAGTTCCCTTTCTGTTGTCACTAGTTTCATCAAATGATGCATACTCCGCAAAGAATGTGGTTAGTACTGTTTGCTTTAGGTCTTTGATGTAACTGATTCCCTCTATATATCTGATAATGAGCTGCTCAACGTGATTTGGTCCCAAAAGGACTGTACATCATAACTTACTGGTAAGAAAAGGGAAACTCTTGTTTGGTCCCAAAAAAGCTGTACATCATAACTTATTTTAAGAAAAGGGAAACTCTTTGTTTACTTTTCTCCTGCATAGTTGGCGGAGTCTTTGCCCTCATTCATGCATTTGGATGGGCGACTTTCATGTAACAATTAGAGATGAATTATTTACTTGAGGAAACATTTGTGCAATTGTTGTTTACTAAATGGGTTCTTGGACAGCGACATAGATGTCTCTAAAACATGCCTTCTAATTCAAAGTTGGTACCTCAAAAGAAAGAAAGATTATATTAACGTCTACGAGAGACCACTTGGGTCTATGAGACCATTTTATACAGTAATCATGTGC
>JAANSK020291267.1:0-20029 GCA_011763485.2 Isoetes engelmannii
TGTGAATATGCACCCAAACCAAAGGGGGTTTTAGGGGGAATTTAATTTAGAATTGTTGGATGTAATGGTTTGTGTTGAATATGCTGGTAAGTATAAAGGGAAGAAAAATAAAAAGAAAATTGGTCCCTGATTTGCTTGTGACAGTTATGGACATCTCAAAGCAGATTGTCCTAAAGCCAACAAGGAAGTTATTTGTTACAATTCTGAAGGCAAGGGGCATATTTCTGCAAACTGTCCAAGCCCAAGGGGGCAGGGGAAAGGTAAGAACAAAGCTTTTGGTAACAAAAAGACATTTGCTAATAAAGGCAAAGGAGCAGCCAGGGGAAATCCAACACTGAACCTTACTGAAGAAGCTCATGGAGAAGAGGACGAGCAGGATGAAGTTGCTGAGGTAAAAATTTCTGAAATATTTTGTTTGAACAAAAGAAAAATTGACAATACTCTTATGATAATAGATTCAGATGCTGCTACTGTTTAATTCAAGCATGTTAAAAAATTGTAGAGGACAAACTGGAGGACATGTTCAGCTGGGAAATGGAAATCTGCAAGAAATAGAAGATGTAGGGATGTTAGAGTTGTTTGATCTAGAAGGAAAAAGAGTTCAGTTAAATGATGTTCTATGTGTACCAGGTTTAGTTAGAAACCTGATTTCAGTTTCTCAACTTGTAGACTTGATTACAAGGTCTTATTTGAAAAGTTGCAACGTAAAGTGCTCAAGAACAATAAAGTAGTGTTTCTTGGGAAAAGAGTTGGCAATCTCTTTAGTTTACTTGCTGATCATGTTATACCTAGCATTAACCTTGTTGGATTTCCTACATTAAAAACATGGCATCATAGGATGTGTCATGTCAATACAAAGGTTATTGAACTCCTTGTGAAGAAGGGACTAATAAATGCAGCAGACAACAAATGTGAGAACTCAATTTGTGCAGGTTGCATCTTGGGAACGCATAGCAGACTGCCTTTCAAGAAATCACTCAAAAGGGCCAAAGGAATTTTGGATTTAATACACACTGCTCAAGTTGTGTGGTCCCCTGAATGTTGCAAGTTTGATTGGAAAAAGGTATTAAATGACCCTAATAGATGATTTCAGTAGAAAGACTTTTGTGTACTGCTTGAAATCTAAGGATGAGGCATTTGAAACATTCAAGACTTTTGTAAATGAAGTAGAAACTGAAACAAACAGAAGGGTGAAGTGCCTTAGATCTGACAGAGGTGGAGAGTTTTTGTCAAATGAATTCAAACATTATTGCAAAAAAGGAGGGATTAAAAGGCAGCTGACATGTAGGTACTCTCCACAGCAAAATGGAATTGCTGAAAGGAAAAATAGAACCATTCTTGATGCAGTTAGGAGTATGCTAAAATACTCAGGGCTACCAAATTACCTATGGGATGAAGCAGTAGGAGCTGCAGTGCATGTGCAGAATATGACACCATCTTTAAGCACGAAAGGGAGCATCCCAAACGTGATGTGGTCTGGGAAAGTGCCATCATTTGATAAGCTCAAGGCATTTCGCTGCTTGGCTTTTGTGCATATCCCTGATGAGCTCAGATCAAAACTTGATGACAAATCATTGATTACATATATGGTAGGGTATGACAATCATTCCAAAGCATATAGGTTGTTTGATCCACATAAGAGGAGAATTGTAATAAGCAGGGATATCATTTTTGATGAGAATCAATTTTACAAAGTGATCCCAAAAGTTAATACTGGGGATGTGAACCCTACAAGGGAATCTGATACTAGTGTTTTACCAACTAACTCTGCTACGAAAGTGTGTGATGATGCAGATCTGCAGGAAGGAAACTCACCTGAGTATGATACAGATGAAGACATGGAGGATGATGCCAACAATGAATATTCTGCACAAGAAGAACGAGCTGAATCTGCACATGAACCTGTTGTGCCAGAACATAAGGATAGAAAAGAAGAAGAAAATGACAGAAGCTGAGAAATTACAATGAGACCTCAACCTAGATATCAACTTACATGGGCGAAATGAACAGGGGAGAAGTTTGAGGCTACAAGAGAATGAAGGTGAGATCAATGATCTTTTTGAGATATTGATGCATTTAGACATAAATGTACCTAAAAGTTATCATGATGCCTTAAATGTAGCTGAGAAAGAATGCTAGCTTAAAGCCATGAATGATGAAATGCAGTCCTTCAAAAGGACAGATACCTTTGAGATTGTTGATCTCCCAAAGGGGAAAAATGTAGTAGGGAAAAGTGGCTCTATAAACTGAAAACAGGGGCAGATGGTAAAACTTCTAAGTATAAAGCTAGGTTAGTGGCACAAGGGTTTTCACAAAAAAGAGGGATAGATTATGAAGAAACTTTTTTCCCTCTAGTTAAGATGAATAGCATAAGAATGCTCTTGGCCTCAAAATGCATTTTTGAGACTCAGCATTTGCATCGTATGGATGTCAACACTGCATTTGTTTAAGCAAAATTAGAAGAAGAAATATACATGAAGCAGTCAACTGGATTTGAAGAAGGTACAAACAAGGTCTGGAGACTAAAAAGAGCCGTGTATGGGCTTAAGCAATCACCCAGAGAATGGTACAAGTGCATGGATGCATACTTGGTAGAGCAAGGATTCACTAAGCTTAAGAATGATAAGAACTTGTACAAATATGAACATGAAGGTGAATGGTGTATAATTGCATTGTATGTTGATGATAACATCATGATAGCAAAGGGGAAGAACTATTTGCAGCATTGTAAGGATATCTTGAACAAAAGATTCAAAATGTCTGACCTTGTTGAACTTCAAAAGTTCTTAGGAATCGAAGTAAACAGGGATAGAGCTCATAAGACCATGACTCTTACTCAAAAAGGACAAATTTTAGGTACGCTACAGAAATTCAAAATGCAAGATTGTAATGATTGTAAGACACCTGCTGTACAGAGTGTTAAAATCTCAACTGACATGTGTCCAAGAGATGAGCTTGAAAGAAAAGAAATGGAGAAGGAACCTTACAACTCACTAATTGGTTGCCTATCATATGTTGCCAATTGCACCAGGCTAGATATAGCTTATAGTGTGAGTCTATTGAGTAGATACAATAACAATCCTGGAAGAGGTCATTGGACTGCTGCTAAAAGGATATTAAGATATCTCAAAGGTATCATGGACGTTGGAGTTACATATTGCAATGAGGATTTAGAATTAAAATCATATTGTGATGCTGACTGGGGAGGAGATTTGGATATGAGAAAATCAACCTCAGGTTATGCCATGCTACTAGGAGGTGGACCAATTGCTTGGAAATCAATAAAACAAAGCTCAATAGCAATGTCAAGTGCTGAGGCCGAATATGCATCTGCTACTCTATGCGTTAAGGAGCTAATTTGGGAAAGAAGGCTAATACTGGAATTGGAAATCAGTCAACCACAAGCTACTAAATTATTTTGTGACAGTACCAGTTGCATTGCAATGTCCAAGGACCCTGTATTGCATGAAAGGTATAAACACATTGAGTTGGAGCTACATTTCATTAGGGAAGCTGTTGGAAAAGGAATAGTTAAGATGATTTATATAAATACTTCAGTGCAGATAGCTGACATCTTAACAAAAACGTTACCTGAAAAAAGATTTCTGGAACTCAGGGCACAGATGCAGCACACAAAGAATATAACATGAAGGGGAAATGATAAATTGATGTCATGTTATATTCAAAAAGAAGTTACAATGAAATTTGATATTGATTGCAGTTGGTTCATTGGTTGCACACAACACCACAGATGTTTGAAGTTTGCAATTACACATGAAGTATTCTAGGTTAAATTATGATTTAACCTATGCAATAGTTGAAGGAAGAATTGTGGTCTAAACATGACCCTAATACCATACGTATGGTATGGTTGCATTATTATATATAGCAGGTGGATTTCTATTTTAGAAAGGAGGTCGAATAGATGCGAGCCAAAATGGCATTAAAAAAGGAAGCGATTATTCGGATTTACATTCACAGAGAACGGTCCGGCTATGGAGCCGGATCTCAATCTATAAATCCAAAGGAGCATGCTGATATGATTTATCTTGCAGATTGGAGATTCTGAAGATCGTGTGGAGGACGCTTGGGCTGGCTAAGCTCGATTATAGTTGAAATAGTTTGCTACAGTAACTAGCTGTAGTCCCAAATGAACAGTGCACTGCACGAGTTTTTTTTTGACCATTGAAATTGTGCACACTTGTTCTATGTGTTAGAAGTTGTTGCTTGATTAAGTTGAAGTTCTTGTGACATTTGAATAGCTCTACAGATCTTCTTGTATTCTTTCAAATCCAGCATGCACATGGGAGTGGCTTACCACCCCTCCCCCTAGCATATCAGACTGCTTTCTTGCACTAGCATATAGATGTCTCAAAATAAACAATCCGAGTGTTGTAACAGAAATGACAAATAGCTCATGTTTATATTAGGGACATTTCTGGCAAGTCAATGCTGTAAAATAACTTTGTTTTCAAGTATGACTATGTGTCTTAAATGTCTGGTGATGAGCATTGTCTGAGATAACTTCGTATTGGTAATAAACTTATTTTACGGTAGATTGAGAGTTCAGTTGCTTAAGTGCTTAAAGTAGCCATTAGCAAGGGAACTTGGAGTTTTATAAAAAATGAAATAAGAAATGGATCTAATAAACAATCTGGATGTTTCCAGATGTAGTAGAAAATACAGACAAAACATCACAATGAAACTTCAAGAGATTCGATACTAAAAGATTTAGACGTTTTCAGAGTATTGACATGGTAGAAGCATACAGACAAAAAAGGTAATACTATTATGGTAAAAAAATCCCAATCTATTCAGTCTAAGTCTAAGCACCCATTAACAGCCATGTCATGGCATTTTTGCAATTTAGAGTGTGCAAGCAAGTGTGATATCCCGTTAACATGTCTGGTAATTTGGTTAATGGAATCCGTCCGAGTTCCCTGAATGACTTAAGAACGTTGTGCAAAGAAGCGCCTGTAGGGAGCTTCATGTGCCTGTAGGGAGATTTAGATTGGAATTCAGCCCAAGCATCTACCTGCTCAACTCCCTAATGAACATGTATGCAAAGTGTGGGAGTATGGTAAGTGCTCTGCATCTATTTGACCAATTATTAACGTACAAAAATTTGTGCACATAGAGCATCATGATTTTAAGATATTACCAACAAAATGATGCTAACGCTGCCATTGGACTATACGCGGAAATGAAAGATTGTGGCAGCCACAACATCAGCTCCATTGGTGTTAACAAATGTTCTGCATTGGAGTCTGCTGCAATAAATGTTGGGTACATTGTCTATTCTCAGGTCATAACAAGACAATTCATGAGGTAGAATAAATAAACTTACAATATTATACTTCACTAGCAACGAATTGTTTGTCACCTAAACTCTATACAAAACATAAAGAACTCGATACACATGTGGTGGTGTTGTCTTCGGATAATGCGCTCTAGACGTGAGGACCTACACCTCTACATGAAAACCTGAAAACGTGCTTATGGAACTCCACATATACAATTGGGTTTATTATTCAATGTAGCTCAATTGTTAATGAATACATGATCTAACACCTTACGCAATTCGAGAAAATCCTATCTCTTGGATTTTGTTAACCGTGCAACTTACAAAATATGGCACTTTGCTAGAAAAGTCTTGGATGGAGTAATGGCACAACATTCACTAACACCAACACAAAGAGAAAGAGGGAGGAGTTGCAATATCTAGAGCAACACCTCAGTATCATTGATGCATTATCATTTACAACTTTCCAACTTATGCCCAGCAACGCTGGGCACCGTTACTAGTTGAATATGATGGTACAAGATTGTCTTATACCTCACGGGTAGTCTTGGTTAACATATATGAAACTTTCTGAATAAGTCATGATGATAAGTATTCGAAAATGGATTATCATTGCAAATTCAAATTTTGCTCTACTGCATACTTTTGCCAAAAATGGCCAGGTGTGGTTTTCGGGTACCAGATTTTGGTTGGATTTGTTCAAGCAGCCGGTATAATAAATATAGCGGACATAGATTCTTTGCATCATTTGAGTTGACATAAATTCATCATTACTAAGGAGGGTTTCTCATGGACGGAAACCTCCAGATTTTTTGGAGGTCTGATTTTTTGGGCTCATGTCTTGAACCTGGACAAAAATTAATCCATCTCTATTACTTTTGCTCAGGTCTTGGACCCGATTTTGATCCATCGGCTCAAATTTCATTCTTGTGCATCAGTCGGCTGAGATGTTGCAAAAAAAACTTTGAGGTCTTGTGATTCATGGGAACCCAGAAAGCTTGCTCCATATTATTTCAGGTTAGATCCGTTCATGCGAAACCCCCCTAAACATGCATTCTCTTATCAACATGCATTCTCTTATCAAACGTTTGACAGTGATAGTGGGTCTAATTCTACAGGTTTAAAACAAAGAAATGTTTGGGGGCCGCAATAAATTTATTTTGTATATATATTGTTTTTGTGATGTCTTGAATAGCGGGGACCAAATGTCGACTGTTGCATGGCTAAGAACGGCATTTCGGAGGTTCACTCACTTACCATCAATGAGTCAAAGAAGTAGGGCTACGAGTAGGCCTAAAGGATATATTATTGGTTCTTTTTTTTGTGGAAGCTGAATGCGATTTATTAGGCTAGTTTGTTTCAAATGATTTAGGATAAGCAGAATTTCGGAGGAGAGCAGATTCATGGAGGACGACTCTAGGTCTCTGTTTCTTGCTTGGTTAGTTTCTTCAGGACAATCCTGAAACGTTTTTTGACACATTTATTTTTTGTGCTTGCTGAATGTTGCAGATGGTGGTCCGCGGATACCATTGCTCTTGTTACAGGAAGCAACAAAGGTATCGGTTTAGAAATTGTTAAGCAGTTAGCTGAACATGGAATTAGGGTTATCTTGACTGCAAGAAATGAAGAAAGAGGGAAAAAAGCAGTAGACTTTCTGAAAAGCCTGAATTTAGAAGTGGACTTCCATCAGCTTGATGTTTTAGACCCTGTATCTGTAGCTACCATAGCTGCTTGGACGAAAGAAAAATATGGCGCCATTGATATTCTTGTGAGTTTTTGTTACACAAATTTGTTGATAAACTTTGCAAGTTCCTATAGCATTTGTTTAACCTAAATAAACGATGTAGATAAACAATGCAGGCATTTCTCCGCGCAGATTAAAAGGAGAACCCTATGAGATTGCAAAACAAGTCCTGGAGACGAATTATTATGGATCAAAGAGGGTGATAGAAGCCTTTATACCTTTCATGAAATCTACACAAGCTGGAGCTCGGATTGTAAACATAAGTTCTGAACTTAGCAGGTTTGATGGAATGAAAAATGTGAGCTCTAATTCTTAAATAGATCAGAAAGTTCTTGTAGAAGTTTTGCTTAAACTTATCAAATATAGGATAAAAGGGCTTAACAGTTGATATACCAGTTTTGTTACAGAATTCATTAACCTAATGGAACATTGGTATTTCATTTGACAGCAACTGAAAAATGAACAATTGAGGCAGAAATTGTCAAATGAAGAAACTTTGAGTGAAGAAGTGATTGAAGCATTGATTGTGGAGTTCCTCGAAGATTTAAGAAACCAACGGATAGCAGAAAAGGGATATCCTAAAGTGATGCCAGATTACTCAGTATCTAAGATAGCATTAAATGCTTACACAAGATTACTGGCAAAGAGGTTTGCTACACTTACAGAAGGACACAAGATTTATGTGAATGCTGTGTGCCCTGGCTGGGTGAGGACAGACTTGACTGGAGGCAGTGGAATTTACGATGTGAAAGAGGGCGCAGATACTCCGGTTTGGGTTGCTTTGCAATGTAAGACTTCTGGAAAACTTTTTGATAAACGACAAGAAGTTAGCTTTTGATCTGAAGCACTATGTTTCTAACACTTCTATATGTTGGAATGATAAACGACAAGAAGTTAGCTTTTGATCTGAAGCACTATGTTTCTGATATACACACTTCTATATGTTGGTAAACATTTGGATTATTGTTGCTAATGGTAGCATAGTTGAGCTAACAATCACCTCTCTTGATAGATGGTATTTGTGAGGTGATTTCATAGTCTTTGAAAGTACTGGATCAGTAATAAAGCATAGGATACTCTAAAATACTCAGTCCCCAAGGTACTCATTGTTATTTTGACAAAACGTTGGTGCTGTTATGCAGAAGTGAAATGGATATGGAAACATGGTTCTAAGGGTGGTTTGCGTGCTATGTTAATGTTGCCCTTTTTTCCTTCTTTGTTGGCTTTTATTGTTTATGCCGTAGAAAATGCTTCTTCTTTATTGTTTTGGTACATAATTGGGGCAGGGATCAAATAACAAAAGTATGAAATGCATTTTCTGGACCATGTACGAGGACGCACAATGCCTTAGCATTATGCCTTAGCATTTATGAGGGGGGCCATTGCATGGTATAATGCTAAGGCAATGTTGCCAGTCAGTTGAGGCAGAAGGCGAGGGCTTTGCCTGAGCCCTCTGCCGAAGCTGGCAACACCGCCGAAGCATTTTTGCCGAGTCATAGAAATTAGAACGTAAATATTATTTTGCCTTAAATTACAGGCCAGCCAAATGCATGGTGGAGCAAATTATGCCCCATAAAAAATAAAATATTGTAATTTGCTGTAATTAAGGCAAATGATATTTACATTAAGGCTAAGATTGTAATGGTATATGCATGGAAATTGTATAAAGCTTATGTTGGCATTGGAGTTTTTGGCAAGTCCCTTTACCACATCTTCTTTTTTGATTGCCCTTTACCACATCTTCGTGAAGTCCTTTTCCAATTGTGTACTTCGCCTCTCCTTTGCTACGTAGATAAGCTTGCAGGTTTCTTCCTTTTAATAGCTGTGGCAAATTAGGAGAGCAGAGCATGCCGTTATCTGTTGTATGTCATTATTTGCCGTGTCTTGGAGCAAAGTGAATCTTTTGCTTTTGAGTGCAGTTTAAGCACAAGTCGAGAGTTCTCTCCTAGAAAATGGATTGCATGATGTGATATATGTGCATAGAGGACACCTGGTAGGTGTTTAGAAGATATTCCGTATGTTGTTTAGAGTGTCTTCGTGTGTTTGTTTTAGGTGTTTTCGAGACGATCTGTTTTGGTGTTTGCTTTTAGATTTTTTGATGCAAGTAGTTCCTCCAGATTAGGTTCTCCAAAATCAATCCAATAGAGAAGCTCTTCCATATGGCTGGTTTTACAAGCTTTTTGTGGGACCAACTCCCACATGAATTCCTTACTTGGCTTCTATAAATTGTCAAGGAGAAAGGTCAAATAAAAGGAGGAGGCTTGGGCTTGTCATAAACTTATAATAAATTTGTTGTTTTTTTTGCTGCTCTTCTTTGTCTCTTTTGAAAGCTTTTGCGAAGATTTTTTTAGTAAGCTATGGAGTGCATTTAAATGCTACTACGTACTTGCTGAGATATAAGCCAAGAGATCCACATTGTCTGCACATATCAAGTGTCGAATGATGTCTCCATTGTTGCCAAATTTTGGCAGCATATAAAGCTTCACATTTTGTAGGGTCATATATCATTGAGTCAGAATCCTAGTTGCAGCACATTCCCAATGACTTGAGAAATAGAGATCACTAGTTGCAGTTTTGATCACTTGAGCAGTTTTTACAAGATAAGTTGAATTTTAGAAGATGTTCAAGATTTGATAACTTTAAACCTTTGCTAATCTAGAGATCCTTTGCTTTGACTCATCCGCTTAGCCTTCAATCTATTTTTTGAGCCTCCAAATCCGTTTTTTAATCTTCATTGGTTCTTCAAATAATTAACTTTGGTTAAAGTAGTTCAAAAAGACATTTTCAAGTCTAAACTATGCATACTAGATCAAATGCCATGTCGCAATGTATTAGTGTCCATTTATTTTGCCATGTCATCAAGCTACTTGGACAAAATAGTTTTAAAATTTGAAGACCTGTAAAAAAGACCTTTGAGGTCAATGGCACATCATCATGCCACATCACCAAATTGATTAGGTCACAATCTTAGTCATCAAGAATTGCCACCTCACTAAGTTTGGCCTAGGATTTCTAAACCCTAAAAAGTTCTCAAAGGTCAATTTTTTGCTTTTGTATTTACCTACTTTCATCTTCTTCTTCCTACTTTTGCAGAAAAGAACTAGCAGTAGGGTAGGCTTGGGGTGAAGGAATGTGTATTATGAAGTGGTTGGAGGGAGCAAAGAAACGAATGGTAGATGAGTTGAAAGAGAGGGATGATAGATAGAGGTGATTAAAGAGCGGGAGAGAAACAAGAAGTCAAATTCATTACTAGTGATACGAAGCAGGAGGTTGAGGCTCCAGTCCAATAAGCCTTTCAATGTTTTCTTTGAGATGATGTTGATTTAATATTAATTTTCCAATAGGTCTCACATTTCACTGACCTACTTCTTATTTTGTGCAATTAGACATTGGGATAAATGGATTAGAATCCCACGTATTACCCATTAGATATGACTAGAATTGTCTGGTGCTTTTAGTATGTTCATGATACTAGTAGCAATTGATTAAATTTCTTTCGTTTGAATGTCTAGCATAATAACAAGGGGTTTCCTTTGTATTTTTGTATGCTTTTTTCCTATGGTTTTCGTATGATTTTGATGTCGTATTGCATGGGGTCTACTACTAAGCACATCTAGAGTGCGCATTGTATATTATTATAAAAAAACCCTGGTTTATGACCCCTATTTTCCATTTTCACATTTCCTTTTATTCATGCTCTCGACCCACTCAGTGATATTTTTTTGGAAAAGGAATAATATTTTTTGAAAAAAGAAGCCCATGCAGAGCTTGAACTACGTATTTTAGGGTTATTTCCCTTCCTACGCTCCCTTCAAAAACGCCCATGCTTTCCCTGCAACTAGGGACTCGCAAGCATATATAAGGTTGATCTCTTCTTCAGGTCTTTCAGATTATAGGTTCAAATTGTTACGAGGTTGTGGATCTGTAAATTATGCAGTATTTAATCGGGCAACAATGATCTTAAATTCTGGAAAGGGCAGACCAGACCAAGTTTTTGGGAATAAAAAGTGGCAAAAACAAGAGAGTTAGAGTTGTCACGTTGTACTGGTAATAATAGAGGCCACAAATCCGGCCTCAAGTAGTTCCCTGGAGAATGAGGATAAGTTATGAAGCATCTTTAGCTCTCGCAATCATGTTTTATAATCTGCTGTGTTATGCAACAGACTTTTTTGCCCATAGGATGGATGTGCAAGTGCTGAATCTATATTTGATCTGCAGCATTTGGCATTTGCTTCTAAACATATAAAGAAATTTTGGCATTTTGATTTCTCTAACACAATGATGAATTACAGTGTTGGCATTCTCCTTTTCTTGAATGCTCGTTGTTATGAACCAAAATTTTTAGCTCAAAAACTTCAATGCAAGCCACGTATACATATAACAAGGCACAATACAAAATAGCTATATACACATACGTCAACCGCCAGCTATCAAATAGCCTGCACACGGCTCCACGTATTAGTAACAGTGTTGGCATTCTCCTTTTCTCGAATGCTCATTGTTATGAACCAAAATTTTTAGCTCAAAAACTTCAACTCATATTCACATAAAACCATCAGAGTCCATAGTGGCCACTTCTTTGCCGGTCCATAGTGGCCCATGGCATTTTCTGTTTCGGTTAAAGCTACTTAATGGTCCAGAGATTCAGCGTATAGTCCCATCTGTGGTGTTACCTACCGTGGCAGATGAGGCTGGTGAGGCAGTACCTGGTGGGCGCAAGGGGTACCAGGTAGGCAGAGGATCTAACGGTTGCTCTAGTGATGGTGTGGACGGCTGTGGTGGTCCCGGGAAGCAGCATGCATCTGGTTTTGTTGATATTGTTGAGCGGAGGCCTGAGGGCGGGTCAGATGCCCAGGCTGGGGTTGGCCCTTGTGTAAGGCAGGCAGTTACGGGTCACGAAGCAGCTCGGTTGGTGTCTGCGTCATGGGCTGATAAGGTGGTAGGCGATGGTGAGCGGGAGTTTGACTGCGGTGTTTAAGGTGTGAGGGTGGATCAGGCAGATAGTCCCCCAAAGGAGAGTGTGGATCCCGTATATGGGCCGGACTCCGTGGACGTGCATAGACCATCTTTGTTTGGCTGCGGTGTTGGGCAGGTGGCTATGGTCAGGGTCAATCCACTGGCGTTGGAAGATGACCCTGGGGAGCGTGTAAATAGAGTGGGGGAGGGATGAGTAGAGGAGTATGTGTACAGGAGCATACGTGTCGTTTTCATTGGATGAGTAGGGTTGGTGAGCCGTTTTCTTTGGTATCCGTATTTGGAGGTGTAGAGTTTGGTTTGTATGTATTCCGTGAGGTAGTGAGATTTTGTTTCCGTGAAGGTATGTGGTTGTGGAGTGTTGAGGTCATTCTGTCCCTTCGGGGCAGTTCCCTTCCTCCTCACTCGTTTTGCAATTTTATGATTCTTTAATACATTTGGGATTCATTTCTTCAAAAAAAAAGAAAAAACCATCAGAGTACACTGAACAACAGCTGCCTCCCATGAGACTATATACATGCAAGCCACTATACGGATAACAAGGTACAATACAAAATAACTATATATACACACGTCAACCGCCAGCTATCAAATAGCCTGCACATGGCTCCACGTGTTAGTAACATGTACAAACATTATCAAGTAGAGTAAACTTAAAGCAATGACCGACTGACAGCAAGAACACACATATGGAATCCACCACACGCACCATAGCATCTGCCAAGCAGATGAATCCCGCCATATCTAGACAGTACATGAGAAGAGGTTTTCTTACATTGTCCATGCCACATTTCTTGGCGCTTCACGGCTAGGGCGGCGACAGGTGTAGAGGCCACCCTCTCTCCTTGCTTCCGGCACTGGTGTGACATCTTCATCTTTTCAAATTCATAATCTGGTTGCTAGCAAGGGTTTTGGTTCTCTAGTATTCGTCAGATTTTGCTTCTATGATGCGGTTGTTTTCCAGTCCCTTGGAGCGTTTTCATGGCGGCCTCTTAGCCCTCTCTGATAATCCACTAACGTGGATCTTTCTTCTGATGCCTCCGGTTTCTTCCGGTAAGCATTGTGTTTTTTCATAGCAATGATCGACATTCTGGTTTCTTTATGGGTAAATGGCGCAGATGCCTATAAGGTAGGGTAAATTAGATGCAGTGCTTTGAGAGAAGATGCTTCAAATTTCTGGTAAAATAGCAGTTCTAGTTCTTATTCCAGGTCTGATTTGCTAGCAACCTTTCCCTTCCTCTTGCTCTTTCTTGCTAACAGAAAGGTATAGTGGAGTTTCTTGGAAACAGAACAGAAGACCTTATCACTTTCTACAGATTTATCAACAATTGAGACCAATTTAGATTTATCTAGGCAGGAGGAAGCCTATACAATCAGACTTTTGAGGGGAATTCTGGTGGCTGGGCTCTGGGCTCTGTGTCTAGCCGCTTCAGGCTGATTGCTACAAGATTCATCTACAGGATGTGAGACCAATTAAGATTGCCGAGCTAGGGATTATCAGGGTAGGAGGAAGCTCATACATCTTGAACCTTTGTCTAGCCGCTTCATGTTGATTGCTACAGGTCCCGACAATGCAGCATCTTTTATTGCCCCATACATCAACCTTATTTATGGGTTGATTAATTTGTACTCTTTGATCGGGATTTGGAGTTGTGGCAGCTTATTTGAGCATTTTGGTAGATTGCTCATGTTTTCTGTATCTCCTTTTCTATTCTCCTCTATTCTTGCAAGAGGTTTCTATGAGCACTCATGGTTTTTCTGAAGCTTTTGGAAAGTTGGAACTTGACTCCTCTAATACTCTTCCTAGCTGGGAAGATGTTGATTTCTTCTGTAGTACTAGCTAGAGGAAGAAGAGGTCGAGAGAGGCCTATGAGTACTAAAGTTTCAGATTACAATATTTGATCCATTTGGGATCCCTGTGCTTAATCTTTATCAGGTCCATGAGGGACCATTTGTTGTAATTCTTCCTATCGATTTAATAAAAATATCTTTCATTCAAAAAAATAAAAAAATAAAAAAATCTAGACAGTACGTCGTCTAGAACCCACCCACACCCCCCCGCTGGTGGATCCAGTGTAAGAGGGAACTACAAGCAACATAAGAACCTAGGTTACTAGCCTGTTGGTTTCATCTACCACCATCCCGTACCAGTGACAGACCACCTCACCAGGACTTGTAGTTCCTATTTTAGACAAGCCACGTTCGTCTAATCATGTGCATGCATAAACTCTGAAAGACAAACATCCCCAGATGAACGTCTGGTCCGCATTAGCAATGCAGAATCCAGTATCTTAAGGATACTACTTTAGAACACCATGTAACACTAAACTGTTGATAAGTATCTAATAGCATTGTCCCATACCAATACTAAACACCTCTCTCATTAGTTTACTTGGGTTCTTGATTAGGACAAGCCATAACTGTCCCAATTTTTATTGAACGCCGTCTTCCTTCCAGAAGACAAATTTCGTTATGGTCTAACATCCCTTCTATCACGAAGGCTTACCACTAATTCTTGCCTCCATCAACCATGAATCCCTGCAACAGAACCAGATCCCTTCCGGAATTGCTTCGGCTGCTCTCCTTGATTTCGCTTGTGAATCCTATGGCGCTTCTATTCAGCCCTCGGCTTCTATGACCAGTCGGCCTTCTCTAGATCATCATGATCCTCGGTCTGCCCCACGTGGTCAAGCCACATGGCGAGCTCCATATGTCAGCCACGTGGTTGCGTCAGGGCCACCCAAGCCAGTAGCTTCCGCTTCCTGTAAACGGTTTTCCAACCATGCTGGTGAGTCTCCCGAATTATGTGTGCTCAACCTTTTATTTTAATCGTTCTTGAAACCATAGTTTGATGCTTTTATAGAAAAAACATTACTCTTGGCCTTACTATAATTTAGCCTAGGCACTAAATCAATACCGATGTGATTATTCCAACTACAAGGGCACGGCCACGTCCCATTCTCGTCTACCGTATCATGGTGCACCACAACAACCAGAGCTAGGGAACCATGCATGCGACCATCAAATATTTCCCGGCAATCCATACCATAGAAATATTAATTACGCCATATACAAACATGCATGCAATTTCATCACAATATGGTGTGCAAATTAGTTAGGCGTAACATTACTCCCACTCGGGATTCTTGTCCTCAAGAATTAGCCCCAAACCATTGAGCCATTACATCCGAATACTGAGTTATGAAGCGACGACTCTCCCACGTCACCTCTGAGACAGGTCTATATTTCCATTTTACCAGAAATTCCATATGGTCTCTCTGGTGGATCCGCACCATCCGGGAATTCAATATTCTTTCAGGAGTAGGGATTCTATCCAACTCCACCATGTGTTCCTTAGAAGGTACAACATTCGTAGCTTTCCCAAGAGTTGGACGCAATTGGCTCACATGGAAAACTGGATGAATGTCCACATTCAGTGGCAGTTGCAACTTGAAGGCAACATCACTGTACTTTTGTAGGATTTTATAAGGACCACTGTATCTTGGAGAAAGCTTTGGTTTCTTTCCTGCTAGCAATGGCAATATTGCTTTCCTTTTCAGGTTTGTAGAAAAGACTATACGAAGCTACACCATCTGACCTTCATGTAGCTCGATCGGGACTCTAGACAAATTGGCATGTGCCCTTGCCCAATCCTGGGCCTGTCTCATATGCAATTGAAACACCCCCAGTGTCACATCCATGCCTTCAAGCATATTGATTGCGGCATCAGTTTTCAGCCCATCAAAACCAAGCGATACAGGTCCTCTGGGATTTCTAAACATAGCCACAAAGGGGCTAGTTTTGATGCTCTACTGGTACCCATTATTGTAAGCAAATTCCACCATTGGCAAGTAGTCCTCCCATCTGGATTGTTGAGTGGCCACATAAGATCTCAACATATCCTCCAGAATTTCATTCACTCTCTCAGTTTGCCCATCCGTCTCAGGATGATCTCCACTAGAGAACTGAAGAGTGCATTTTAATGCAAAGAACAACTCTTGCCAGATATTCCTAGTGAACTTCACATCACGATCACTTTGGATAAGCCAAAGATAGGAAATACATGCTGCATATAAGCCTTGGCCACTGCTAAGCCATCCGCATTCTTTGTGAGAGGTACAAAGCGTGCATACTTCGTCAGCCTATCCACAATAACCAATATCTATGTATAGTGATGCACCGTACCAAGATTTGTCTAAATATTAGACACAAAGGTAAACGAAATTTTGTTATAATTCTTTAGAAAAGATTGTACAACGTAGTTATAACATTGTTCAAATGTTGTTGTAACAATGCACTTAAGTGCAATATAACTTTGACAAAAGGTTATCAATACTATACAAAATATTTGATAGTATGCATGTGACACAATTCTGACACAAGAAAAGCATTTTATGTCAAGAACATTGCAATTGTCACAAAGTTGTCACTATACTTGTGCCTTGACACAAGGGTTGACAGTATACCCCCATCCTCTTGTAGTGCATCTTCTTTAGTACTTCCACCACTGTCTTTATTACAAGAGCTCTCACAAGCTCATTTTTTGTCTAAACATGAAAATTTGAACCATATATAGAGTTATCAAAATCATGAAGAATGGCCTTACCTTGTAGTCGAACTTCTGGATCCCACTATGCTACTGCTTAATCATAAATTGATGGGTAGTCTACTCTAGTGATAATTTTACCTATTGGAATCTCATCATTCTTGGCTACATCTACACCGAACACTTTACCAGACTAGAGTCTTACATCACTGTCTACAATAGCATCTTGGATCCCCTGTTTTAAACTCACGTCGCGCCCTGATCCCATAGGTCTTCTTAGATATCCTTGAGCCCACAACCTGGTTGAACCCAAATACCACAGCTAGCCCCTCTGCAAATTGCACTTCTGTATTTCAAGGAACTATGATATTCAAATACTTATCCCTGAGTAAAAAAACTTTCAGATCTATGAGCAAGCAGCTAGAAATATAAAACCTTACCATTTCTAGAATTAAAGTCATCACCATTCCTTGTTACCTATCGCAATGTTGGGACTAGTGGTAAGGCTTTGGGTTGGGGTGGCCCCGCCATGGTTCAAAACCCATTGGCGACCATTGGGTGGGAGTTGTGGGTGGATGCAAGTCCCACCAACCATGCCTTGACGTGCCGAACACCTCCCAGGCGTTGTGTACCTCGCTTTTGCTGAAAGTTGCTACATCTGTTGCGTTTCCTTTGGAAGGCAGGTAAACATATCGAGTCTGAGTCTGAACCCGTAGATTAGTTTTATATTATATTTGTAAAGGGTGGATGTTTCCCTTAACGAGTCTTTTGTTTTGGAGGCATAGCAATTTGCAGACAAAGGACCTTCTGAGTGGATCAAAAACCACAATCCACAAAAATGCACGTCACGTGCTTCGTATAGTTGTCTTTTTACAAACCAATACGTTTTAGCAACACATGTTTCATGTTTTCATATGAAGAATGGAATTTATTTGTTGCGAAATGTATAGGTGAAATAGAAGCTACACTGCATGGTAGATATTTGTGCAAATTATGGGCAGAGATTACCTAGTGCCAACTATATAGAAATAAAACTTTGTGAAGATACACTTATTAGCCACGTTTTCAAGGCCAATTGCTATGTAAGACTAGACTTGCCCCAAGGTAATTAAAGTAGTTGAACGACACGGTTATTGATGACAATATTGCATGAATTTTTTTTTTAGATAAGATAAGATAAGCTATTTTAACGTCGCGCCACAAGGCAGCATCCAATTGGACATGTGATGGAACAGTACAAAGAGGGACCGCAGTCCTTAAACTGGACGGGGACCGAAGTCCTAAAACAACTCAGATGGCCTAAGGCCCATGGAAACAAAAGGACCGAAGTCCCGGAATAACAAACATCCAATAAATCCATTTTAGAAGAAGGGTAGTTTCAATAAATTTCTATAAAGCCTTATTAAAAGGAATGTAGTTTCAATAAACTTTTATAAAACCGGTACATTAAAACCAATAGGCGGATGGAACTCAAACACAGAGCGCAATGGAATCTGAATTCGGATTTAAGCTTGAGAAGCAAAAACCAGTAACAGAGGATCGGGACCTAGCCCATCAACTAGGAAGAGCCTTCTTGCACAATTTTGACATAGTAAGAAGTGTATACGCTATGCGTTTCTCTACTACACTCTCATGTTGAGATGTAGTTGTTGTATAGGGGCAAGGAAGTTGGGGGGAAGATTCCGGTCCAGCCGGTGACCCGCTCCCGGCAATATCGTAACAGAGGAGCCAATTTTTTCTCCCCTTTTTTTGCCCTGTTCTGTTTCATCGTCGAGGCGCAGGCAGTGAGGCGCAGGCAGTCGAGGGCAGTGAGGCAGTCGAGGCGCAACCAGTGAGGGCGCTGGCGGTTTTGGCTAGTTCTGACGCTGGCGTTAGCAGTCCAGCGATGCCTTGATGCTTCAAACTTGATGCAGCGAAGTCTTGATGCTTCAAAGTTGTTATTCCTCTCAGTTCTAGCGAAGTCTTGAAAAAGCTTCTGATATAGTGTCTTGCTACCCAGCTATATGCATCTGCCCCATCTCAGACATGAAGGAGCTGTCGAGTGCATAGCAGAGGGTTTTTGGAATGGGCTCTGGGCGTAGGCCGATTGTAGGTTTGTAGGGGCCGAGATGGCCATCTCCAAAGGATCCGATGCCTTTTCAGCCGTCAAGGTACCTGTTGCAGTCCCCCTTTCCCCTAATACAGATGCTGGAGTCATCAAAATACCTGTTGCAGTTGTCTTTTCTCCTATTACAGATGCTTCAAACTTGTTATTCCTCTCAGTTCCGGCGAGTGTTGCTTCAAACATCTTGCATGCAAGTTTTTTGTAGGTAAATTTCTGTAAGTTCTTCCGAAGGTTAGCTTCTTTATGTAATTTTTTTTTCAGTATGTAAGCTTATGCTTTGATGTTATTCTTTTGCAGCTTTATGTGTTTGATGGCTACTCTGTTAATATTACCAATGGAGAAGGGTATTGTCCTTGGATGTTTTAGAAGGCAAATCACATATCTTCTTGGCAAATCATCCTTTATCTTTGAAGGTAGATGCAGTAAGGCTTGGCCGGCGTCCAGACTTTTGTTATCATCTTGTCCTGTCCTCTCTTTGCTTTTGTTTTAGTGCTCTGTTTTAGGAAAAAGAAGCCTATAATGCAAAAGGAATCTTGTAATGCTCTGTTTTAGGCAAAAGGACGCCTGTAATGCCGAATGTAAGGAAGCCTCTCTTTGCTTCTGTTTTATTGCTTCTGGTTTAGTGCTCTGATCTGGGCAAAAGGTTCTCTGTCTCTGCTTTGGAGCTGTGAATATATGAATCTCTGAACCTGTGATACGACTGTTAATATCAGTTGAAGTTTTACTGAGTTCAAATATGACTTGACATATTCTCAAAAATAATGCTAAAAAAATAACAACCGGCACAACAGGTGACACGGAATTGGAAGACCCAACTTCCATTCCGTGATGCTGGCATGTGACACATGTGAGAATGGCGAGACTATCTCCGCTCCAGAACAGATCAAGCAGTTTTTTTCAGCGCACTTCACTTCCCTTTTTTGCAAAGAAGTCACTTCCGTTTGAGAATGAGGCACATGACATTGTGTTATCGAAAGTATCTCCTATAATTTCTCAGGAGCAGCAGCAATAGCTTGAAGCTCCTGTCACTCTTCAAGATCTTGAAAAAGCAGTGCTGCGCATGGCTGCAGACAAGTGTCCAGGAATGGATGACATCCCCGTTGAGTTCTTCAGCGTTTTTTGGGAGTGGTCATCGGAGTTGCTTTGGCAGGCGTATCAGGATATGCTTCACTCAGTACATTTAGATAAGATTCTCAACACTGGTATTATCAATTTATTTCCGAAGGTCAAGTAGCTTAGAACGATTTCAGATTGGAGATCCATCACGTTAGTTGTCTATAATATTATAGCAAAGGCGTATGCAGAGCGATTAAAGGTGATCTTGGGGGAAAAAATTAGTCAAGAACAGTCTGGATTTCT
>JAANSK020291268.1:0-10463 GCA_011763485.2 Isoetes engelmannii
GTCGCCGTTCATTGAGCAGATTACCTAGCATATTCCTTTTTTCCTCCAATCTCGGCCATCTGACCGGCATATTCACAGCATTATACCAAATAGCTCCACCTTACAGAGGGTATGCCCTTCGGGCAACCCAAAAAGGGATCATTAAACCAATGGTTCTACACGCAACATCTAGGGCATGGGCATAACATGTTAGACACAGATCACTAAACCAAGGGCTCTACACCCAACGTCTAGGACATGGGCATAACATGTCAGCTAAGGCATCTGCACCTATGGCACAACGTGAAACATGGATCACTAAACCAATGGCTCTACACCCAACACCTACAACATGGACATTCGCTATCCTGCAAAGAGGAAGTTAAACAACATTCTTGAATTCAATATCATTTTCTTATAGAAGCCGAAATGGTTCAATGCATGATTGCATGCCTGATAACGCGTTGAAATAGCAGATGTATACTATTTGTGTTGACAAAATGTCATCTGTGCAACAGTCACAAATGCTTTGAACTGATATCTTTTGCTTCAAAAGTGCAATTTTTTTTGTTCTTCAGCATCCCCATGTGCATATAGTGTTTTGACAGTTTCCTTGTGAATGGAAGACTTTGTGAAATTCATTTCTCTCAGGTATAAAACAAAGTTACAGAATAAGATAAATAATGTGTCAGATGGACCACATCAAACGTTCGACAGTTGAAATGCGCAGGTAGCCAAGCACCTACACGGATTTCCCTTGTTTATTTCATGTACTCCATAGTTAGGTTGCTCATAGGATTACACAAAAATGTAATTCAACAAATATTTGAAGACATAATCCAAGTTAGCAAGCACAACTTGGTTGTTTCTTCCTCGGAAAAAAAAAATCAACTCTGCATGAAATCCCTATGTGAAGCCAAACCCCCAAGTGCTGTAATAGTCAGTACAGCAAGAACCAGCATTCCATTTAAACACCACAGTAGACAATGCAAGTTAGCAAGCACATATTCGTCGTTAGTTGATTTCACATAGGAGAGATTCTTCTGTGGCAAATCGCTTATTCATTCCAAACATGACACAGATACCCTTTGCAAGAATCGCTTTCTAGATGTGCCTCGTTGTGGTTGACGTAAAGAAAGCTAAACTCATGAAAAAACCAATGATGAGTAAAAATAATCAGTAAAAATGCTCCCAATAATGTGGCTTTTTAGGCGCAGCAAATGGAAAGTACCTTAGCATGCAGCAGAGACTGCTTTAACGCCCTTTTTTTTACATTATAATATTACAATAACAGATATAATATTATAATAGACTGCTCACCTAAGAACCAAAGTAGGAATCAGTTAGAAGGATTAATAGCAGTGTCATTCTCTCATTCCCTGTTGGGGACATTACGACTGTCACACAATCAATTTACAGGTTCTATTCCACTTGGAGATTTATTTCAATTAACACAGCTTGACTATTTAGAGGATCTGGAGAGAAGGCTTCCTTGTTCATCATTTCATCCTGGAAACAGGGCAATTTCTAAGCTCTTTACTGGTTGGCTAAGGGAAATTGAATGAGTGAAAAAAGAGAATACTGAATTAATACAAATGGAACAGAAAGCATGTTAGATGTCTTCTTAGATGTTAAAGTTATACTTTAGTCACTCATAGAAACTATATGAGGCACAAAGGCACAAGCAGGCTTATGATTTCTATGGTTTCCATACATGGCAGAAACCAAGCAGAGCCTAGCATACGAAATAATCTACAGGGACGACCTACGAATTAATCTACTCCGGTAGGGGCAACCGAGGAATTAATCTACTCTCAAGCAAGAACAGGACACAGGCGCAGGTTTTCCTAAGAGATCTTACCTGAATATGACGAATCCATTTTGAAGCACGAATTTGTGCTGGAGCACCTTGGCGTAAGCACGTTGAACCTGAGAGATGTAAGAACAAGAGCGGCAGCAGCAGCTGTGGGATTTTATAGTGAATGCATTGATGGATTTGTGGTGTAGCTGCCTCCACGACGCAGTGGAGATGTCTCCGCCCAATTCCGACAGCAGCAAACAGCATCGAAGAAAAAATCTGGAGGCGCAGCTGGAGCCGCACACTTGTCAAGTGAACCCTATTTTTTTCCCTCCCGGACATACGTGATTTTAGAGGCAGGTATCAATGCCCTATTTTCGACATTTCTTGCTTAACAATATCGTAGTTGGTCGCATTCTATTCCGGTGGTGCAATTTTAGGAGGCCAAGTCAACTGCGCCAATTTCAGGGAATGCTATCTTCCTACTTCGCCACCGGCTGCACAGGTAACAATTTACAGCAAATTCTTCAAGATATCACCGGATCTTGCGCTTCCCAACTGCGATATTGTAGGGGTAAGCTAACTGGTCCAAGATTCCCAGTTAGCTGCTCCCGGCTCCGACGGTCGCAGCTAGCTTACCCCTATACAATCCATGGATCCGTCACCCGCCAGACTGAAACCAAGATATGATTTCGGAAGCCAACATTTAATGATCCTATCATTTCTAAATATCCTATTATCTCTCAATATTCCCTCCTACAACTGTCCCTCCTACAACTGTCCTCACGTAACCAAAAACATTCCCACATTCCAACACTTTGCCGATCCGTCTTCATCTTTTTTTTTTTCTGTCTATTCAAATGACAAAATGACGTACACACAATGATGCATTATTTTTTCCCCTTTTTTTTAAGCAGCCCTATTTTTTTCCCCTATACGTGGCAACAAATTATGCAAGGTATCAAAGAATCGAATCTTCCTAAAATCTTTATATATGTTTAGATTATCATTGCCAATATACTTACTAAATTTAACTTCCAAATGTCATATAAGGCTATAGAGAATGAACCTAAGAACCTTTAATGGAACACTTTCGAACAATTTTGCATTTTCTTATCGAATTGAGATTATTTGAAGACTATGGCTAGATTCTCAACATAGCTCTAAGGGGTTGGACTTGTGTAGGCATGGAGAGAATGATAATGCCACTGATATAACATCTCTCATGTCACAAACAAGTGCCCCTATCTTGTTCATATCCAGCCATTACAGCGTAAAAACCTTATCTGCTTCTAATCATGAGGCCAAAACTCCTCAATAAACTTTGTTGTACCTTTTCGAAGACATTAATTATTCCAGACATTATGTACCTCTTATTATCTATGTCTTTATTGCATCTATCATAATGAAGCCACTTGTTATTTTCTGTATGCAAACTCTAACTTCTACCACAGGTTCAGATGTAGATAGACTGGACCCATATGTCAATCTATATGATGACATTAAGCGACACATGGAATTGGAACATGTGATATTAGTTGGGGATTTCAACACGCACACAACAACAAAGCAATTAATGAAGTTCAACCCTCTGGCCAAGGACATATTACAACTTCAAACGGTGGAGGATCTTTGGCCATGCACGTTAGCTGACGATAGCCACTCTATCACGCGATTCAGAAGGCAGTTGCTTCAAATGCACGATGTCTTTGACTTGGTTATTTGCAATGGTCTCTCACAATGGTCATCCTTCACCTTATACACTTTTTGCTAGGAGAATCAAGGGGGGAATCCAGCATGGTGGACTATGTGCTAGTGGCAGAGCAAGACCTACATCTTGGCACGCATATGCAAGTGAGAACAGATAGCAAAGATGAAGAAATTGATTGAGATCATTGACCTCTCTTCTTTGAAATAGACTCAAAATTTATACAAAACGCTTGTCTGAATTATGATCGTGCTATACGCAAATGCTAACATAAGAGCTATTGGAAATTTTGCAGCTTTCCACATTAGAACAATAAGCTGGTCACCCGGGGGGATTCGTTTGCAGCATGGGACACCTGCATGCAATAAAGGGGGATTTTTTTAACTCCCCAAGGCTGCTCACAACTCTTCTGAGTGCAGGAGAGTGATGTTTTGGGAGAAGACGCAAAAGGTCTTCGGGTTCACTAGGATGGTAATTGATCCCACACTCAGGTTGCAGGCAATCAAGCAATACAAAGCTTTTCTCAAGGGCAAAAAAGCAAAATATGTTGCAAAGCATCAACTAGAAATGTTCTACTTCCTTGACCATCACCCGAGAACAATTTGGAGGAGAGTCTTGCAGAAACCTATGCAACATAATAGTAACAACAATGGGCATCAGAATACTAGTAACGTATGATCCTAATAGGGTCTGCAATAATGAGCCAACACAGACAGGCCCAACAATATCTATAATTGAGGCAGACGTCACTAAAGGCTTGCAATTTCCCTCATTTTGGCTAGTCTGTTCAATAGGGCTCTTTAAGAAGACTCCCCTCATAGGACCGCTAGTAGAATGTTCGTAATCTATAAGGCAGGTGATCCTCGCAACCCTGCCAACTACCGCACAATCATGGTAAACCCATTATTGGTAAAACTGTTGGCAAAACTTCTTGAGCAGTAATTAACAGCATGTGGAGAGGAAATGGGGGTACGTGCACTGCCACAACTATGGTTTAGGCCTAAACACTCCACCATAAACCATATTTTCATGTTGCGTGCTTTGTAAGAAGACAACATAAATAACGGCTGGATCTGTATTACTGCTTTGTTGATTTTGTGAAGGCTTTTGACACGATCTCTAGAGCGAAGTTGTCGGAAAGATTAATGCAGTTTAGGGTCCCTAAAGAGTTACAAAATGCAGTATACAGACTATACAATACAATGCACAGCTCGAAAGTCACCCTTAGGCCACCTTATCAACAGTAGTATTGGAGTCTGCCAAGGGTGTCCACTCTCTCCTATGTTGTTGGACTATAATTTATCAGCTTGAGGACTGGCTCACTCAGCATGGCGGTGGAGGAGCCTGGCTTGTTCACCGTATACATCCTACTGCTGATATACGCATGATGTGGATCTCCTAACACACTCCGGCAGCAATATCTCAATGCACTGAGTGCCTTCTGCCAGCACACTAGAATGCGAGTAAACTGACCAAGACTAAGGTACTCCTAATATTATCTTTGAAGCAACATGGACAGCCTTACTTCCATTATCAATGCCAAAATGTGAAAAGTGATACAAACATACAACTACGTAGAAGTGGAGTTCATTACTCCCATGTACTTGGATAGTGGTATCTAAAAAATGACAGGTGGAAGGCTTTGCCAATAAAAATCAGCCTTTGCCTCTTCTTGGCTACGGTAGATCTAAAACTACAATATCTAAAAGAGTCATGGGAGGTATGACATGCATTATGCTATCATAGATCCGAAACTGCAATATCCAAAAATGCTAAATTCGCCTCTAATCTTTTCCTCTCTTCATCAAAGGCATAGATGGGGCAAACCAAACAATTGGCATTTTTTTAAAAAGGAGAGCAAGCCGCCCATAGATTAACAAGATTCTACAACAAACTAGACGAACAACAAATTTGTAGCTTTACTCCTCTCGCTACAAGACCAAAAACCACACATGGTATCCCTCTAGGCAACAGAAAAATGCATCTCCAAAAATAAACTAGCATGCTATAGACCCAATTTTATCAAAGCCATTTTGCCATACAATTACGATGTTCAGAGACACTAAGAATCTCAATTTCAATTACAGAAGACCATCCCCATAAGGGTCATCATTATCATATATACCATTATACTTCTTCACATCAACAATGAAGTATGCGCAGGTTGATGCGCATCCTAAAAACACATACTTGAATATCCTTCCTGGCACAAATCAGGCAACAATCACACTCACATGTTCGAAATGGTTGCTGCAGATTTCGGTTCATATTATGGATCCAGTACGCACCGACAAAGTAATTGGGGCACACCAAGGCAGCACAGCAATTAAATAATTTACAGCCCTTTTTTGAGGTTTCAGGTACAATTGCAGCAGTAGCTTAATTCCTAGTTCTTTCAAGATTGCTGTTGCGGTTTTATTGTTAGCTCTGCCCGCAAATGTAAGACATTGTCATGAAAGTAATCACTTTCTTCTTTAATGAGCTCCTGCCAAGGGCATGAAAAAAGATTTCGATATCCGACTGCCTTGCCACCAGTAAAAACATAATTGCCTTTGACACGAGGTGCAAATTTCCAATCTTCTTGCCTGGACCTTGCGGCGAACTCGTACTCAACTGCAAAACTTAGAGAACCTTTTTCTTGCATACCCAGGAAAAGTCCAAAGCAGTGTGCACTTGTTTGCTGATCAACACTACAGTGAGCTGATAAAAAGAAACACTGTCCACCCAAGTGAAATGCCTGCGAATACACTCTGCCCTGTGGCCAAAGTGAAAGACATTCGTCCTTTTTGAGGTCAAGGTATACTAGACATTGTTGGTAAGGAGTGTCGAATTCAACCACCTTTACAGGCCTGTACTTATAGGCCCTCTCACTAAAACGTTTATGCATTGTCTCCTCCAAAATTATATGCCTTTGACGATGTGGAGGTTCTGCTCTAAAAAATAGAGCTTCCATTACTAGCTTTGACGCCAGTTCATGATCAATATCATTGCATGTAAGAACTTTCCGAAGCTTCCTACTTGTCATCATTGGAAATCGTATTAACCATACAAGTTTTGTTCGAAAGACGTCCCTCCTTTCTTCCAGTTTAGGATAATGCGCTTTCGCCCACTTCAACACAAAGTCATAAACTGCATCTTCTGAGGCCACCTGCAATTCATCACTAGACAGCACAGCCTCTAAACCTGCCAGTGGCAAATTCATAACCTCCTCAGGAAACCTAAAAGGAACCCTTATTAGATAAGAATGGGAAAAGGAACTAGTCAGCATTTTTGCACCTGAATAGAATGCTTACCTTGTAATATCCCTAAAACGATCAGCTAGAAAGGATTTTGCAGCATCTGTGAGAGACTGAACGGCATCAGGAAGGAGAACAGTTGATGGCAGGTCTAGGTAAACAAGTGCTGAATCTGGCGTCATCTGAAGGTTGCGCAATAGCCTGCTGCAGTGGCGCATGCATGTTGCAACTTCGAACTTATCTGCAGCCATTAAAACATCTAATAACGCTGGAGCTGTATTTGCTTGCAATCTCCCACTGTACATAAACTGCAACATATCCATGACTGCTGCTTCTTCTGGTTGTCACAAGTCCTCTTTGTTATTAGCAACAAGATTGGCAGAAGATAAAGAGATAAATAGAACAACGAACAGAAAATAACCATCTATTTGTTTGCGGCCTGCTCTGTATTGGAGAAACTGGGTGCCCTATTGACATTCTCATCCATGATTGAGAAGTTCATTAACAATTAAACAAGGAGCCAGGTAGGTAAACATAAAAACTCTGGAGTCCCCAGATTTCAAAATTTCCTTCCAAATTTAAATACTCTACTATAATAATGGTATCGCGTCCCAGAGTACAATCAACACAATATACATAAGACTGGAATCAGTTTCAAATGGACAAAGACTGGTGCATTTATGGAAGCACACCTCCAATGGTTAAATATTACTATAATGAGTTGACTTAAAACCTTAAAATCAGTTGGATAGAAAACTGGAAATGTAGATGCCAAAAAGCTTGAAAGGTATGAGGTGAAAAATAGCTCACCTGAGGCTGAGATGCAAAGGGTGACATCTCGCTGTTCTGACTCCCGCATTCCATTAGAGAAAAGCTGAAGGTAAATTACAAAATTATAAGAAAATGGTAGTGTCAGAGACAGACAACACTATTACCTTGTAGAAAAAAGGGCTCTTTGCAGCTAAAATAGCTGAGCTAATATGTATTGTTTTCACTCTTAGAACTGGGGAGCTGTCCATGTTCCACAAGTTTGTGCCTTGCATATGATCATTATCCTGAGCTGCATATGAATGAAACGAAAGTTCTCGAGCTGAATGTATGTTTCGTCCTCAATTTCAATTCAAAAGAAAGAAAAGGATAGAAAAGGGAATGTTTGCATGGTCCAATAAATATACGAGGAGATCAGATTTTGGGGCAACCCAAAATGTACGCCCACATGTTAACGGCAGAAAACTAATTGCCAGGAATGTAAATCTTCATTCAAGAAATTGGCTTTCAAATCCCTATATGTAGAAGGGAACTACAAAGACTCAAAAAGTAAAATCAGCTTGCATCCAAGTCAGAACTTTTGGTCCAAGTAACAAGGACAGTTGTATAAGTGTGATTTGTACAACCCTTCTTTGGGAAGCCTGATTTACAGTATATTAAATATTATGGCTCCGTGTACGATCCCTACTCTGACCCGATTCGAGATTTTTAGCAGTTACAATTAATGTACCACCTAGATTATCTTAAAGTAGGAGTGATCTTATTGGCAATGTTGGTATCACCCATATTTGCATAAAACAGATCCCTGGCTGAATGTTCTGAGATAGCTCACCTGTAGGGCTTGAAGGTGTTCCAGACCCAGAGTTAGGTTCTTCAATCATCACATCTGCATCTTCCTCTCCATCTTCAACTTCAGGCTGGGTGCCAGTCATGATTTGCTCTTCTTGCCCTCCACCAATTCCAATCATAATACACATGTTGTCCAGAGCTGCATCATGTCACAATTGCATCATAAGCCAATGCAACATAAAATTTGGGCGTACTTCTAAAAGTGGAAGGGCATGTTCAGAGAAAGACCACATTTATCTTTATTCATCTCCCTTCTACGTTTCTTGTTCCTCGCCCAAGCACTCACGCTTGAATGTTCCTCTGATAACTTGCCATCTCCAGAAGTACCGGAGGTTACCTCGATGCGCAAAACCCGATCCGAGAAATTGCTATCATTAAAAGCAAAGGCAAAGTTGAGGGGACTAGATGACCCAGCGCTGCAACTTTCTGCATCCATGGCAACCTTCTTCTAGTGCTCAAGTAGACCCAGAAACAGTTCTCGTCTGCCGAGTTAGGGCCATTGCTGAATAGCTAAATTACACACAGATTTTGCATCCAGAAGTAACCATCTTCTACGACGCCACTTTCAGCAAAACTTCTTAGAGGGCATGAAGCTAAAGGATGATATAAACACCATTTGACAGACTTACACCAAAATCAACGAAGCAAAGCTCGATTTGAAGCATGCCCTAGCGATTGAAGTTGTAGCTTAAAGGAATGAAGGAAATATATTGCTGTTCGTGTGGGCGAATTTCGGGCGTGTCCCCAACGGCAGCGATGTAGCAACCTTTAATCACTAAAAAGGAAAACGATCTTTGTGTTTAGAAATCCCATTGAAGGATTAAAATTTGTATGAAAAATGTATGTGTATAAATTATGTATATACGTGTATATCTATGTGGGTGTATTACTGCTTCGTGGGTGTATTATAGCTTGTGGGCCGTCGGATGACGGCATGTTTGAGGGAATATGCCAGCAGGGCAGATCTTGGCCTGTCCTCCCGGGTCATCATGGGGTAAATTGACCCCATTTTATAAGGGGCTTCCCGGCACAAATACCATTGGCCTAGTGAGGAGAAATACAATATTTTACAAGCATACTGGCATCTCTTCAATATAGTCCCCCAGAATTCGTATGTGCTTATTGAAGATTGAAACAACCAAGAACCTCATTTGCACAACCCGATTTGCAAAAGAAGGCTCCAAGAAGGAGATGAAATCCGGTAGATGAATGGGGTCAATCTGCAAAGAAGATGCAAAGGATTTCCATGAATCTGAGCTTCTTATTTTTGGTAGATGAATAAGAATCTGGGTCGATATGAGCTTCTTACTCTTGGCATATGACCTCACTCAAAATTCTTTGCAGATGAATAGGGGTGATTAAGGCAAATCCTTCTTATCGATTCTGAATAGGGTCAATATGAATAGGGAAGTGTGTAAAGAAGGAAATGAATAGGGGCGATTAAGGGTCCCAAGGCAGGCCACGACCTCCCAAACCTCTGAAACCCTGAGGCAGGGAACGACGACTTCTCCCGCACAACAGCCTCTGCGATGGATTTGGCATGCTCAGCTATCTTCGACCCCTGCAAACCATCACATGGCCTCTAACCCAGCCAAAAACCATCAAGAAAACCAGAATACCCTTTCCAAAACGCATCTGCGATGCCACCATTAGCAAGATACGGTCCTGCATACGAATACCCCAAAATCCACAATCTTAGGTAATAAAAATACGATTTCTGATCGGGCTCACGTTATATGTATATCTATAAACAATGCATATGTGTGTGTTCTTGGAAATAGCAAAATGTTGAGTCATGTTACTTGAAGAAAATCATCACAACTTCCTGTAGAAGCATGAACTTATTCTCATTGCAATTGCAGCCATATTTTGGTTCATCCTTGTTTTTACCTAAGCTTGAGACATGCAGTTTCTATAAAGGAATGTCGCTTTAGGTTGCATTCTTGGCATTCCATCAGAAATAAACATTCACTAAACCCATAATTTGGATAGAATAGATATGTACCTAATGAAGATTTGCATCTTGTTGTGCTAAAA
Source organism: Isoetes engelmannii (assembly GCA_011763485.2). NCBI lineage: Eukaryota > Viridiplantae > Streptophyta > Lycopodiopsida > Isoetales > Isoetaceae > Isoetes > Isoetes engelmannii. Next base: position 10,376 of record JAANSK020291268.1, read on the forward strand.
TAGTACGCCAAATAAGGAAGGAAGGAAGGAAGTTTATTTTAACGTCCACGGAGGCCAAAGGCCTATGAGACGGTACATGCAGAGAACA
>JAANSK020291279.1:0-10462 GCA_011763485.2 Isoetes engelmannii
GTGAATTAAGCAAAAAAAAAAAAAAAAAAAAAAAAAAAACACTACATCCTCCATCATCCGAATGGAATCATGCATGGGCTAGAGTAGCCAAGATCTTTATTGTGACACTTTATGCCATGTAGAAAATCTGACCTTGGACTTTGATATCGTGTTCAAAGCAAGGCTATCTATTTAAGGGATGGTTGAAACTCTCATGTTAAGATATCCACAAGTTGTAACGTGGACTAACAACATGGATGCAATTGCAGCATGGAGGGGGGAGCGGCTCCAAGAAACCATGCAAGACTCATAAACCTATTATGATTATGCAACGTCAAGCTAACCGGTGTGCGTTCCTGCTCTTCACCTAATCATCCGCTTGCACAAAACCTAGAGAAGGCAGTCATCTTAGCTTGACGTTGGAGAAGGGAAGGGGGTCAGCCATTCTTGCCGCCCCCTCCACCTGCTAAATCCGGTCGCGCCTAAACGGCGCTTCCAGATTTAGCAGGTGGAGGGGGCAGCAAGAATGCCTTCTCCCCTTCCCTTCCCCTATACATCAAGCCAAGTAGATATGCATTCTTGACTCAACATGCAAATTCGGTTCCACATTCTGCAACACTAGTTGAAGCAAGTGAGTGAGGTTAGGCACATATACTACCCTAGCAATCTGCTGAAGACGTACTACCGTATAAGAGAAAGTCCCTCCAGGGTTGATTCTGGAGGGGTTCACTCAACGTAGAGGACGGTGGGCTCCAACCCAGCGCCGACACGTGTCCTGTTGCCACCAGAATAGTAGGTAAGAAAAACAGAAAGCGTGTAAAAAACGCAGAAAGCGAGTAAAAAGGGGGGAAGTTGGAGTATAGTAAAAATTGTTGCACGGTTTTCTGGGTTTGAAAGAGGGACACGTGTCAGACTCTGATAGGACGGGAGGGCTGGATTGAGCCCAACGGTCCTTTACAGATTCAACAAGTTACTCGAGTAGTAGGTATACCTTCGTATGCAACAAAATAAAAAGGGGATTGTAGGGGGGAATTGATTCGTTCGTAGAAAGGTGCTTTTCTCGAAACCATTCTTCATGAATTATCTGAATAAATGAATAAAAGATAGAAATAAAAAGGTAGGTTTAATTTCGAAACCATAGGCATCCTCGTATATCATATTTCACAACCATAGATGCCCAAATATCATGTATATAATATTTCGAAACCATAGGCATCCTCGTATATCACATTTAACAACCATAGATGCCCAAATCATATTTGAATATATTCATACGAGCGATGCCCACACATGCTTGGGACATCGAATTGATAGATTCGACGAACCTGGGTAGTTCAGGAAAGGCGCCACACATGTTCGGAGAGATCCGACGTCCCTAGGTAGTGCCGATATGACGTCCCTGGGTAGTTCAGTGTCCACCCCGTGTGACATCAGATGAACAGATCCGACGACCTTGGGTAGTTCAGGAGAGGCACCCACACATGTTCCTAGACGCCGGTTCTCCGACACATGTTCAGGAGAGGCGCCCACACATGCTCCGATCCGATGTCCCTTGGTTGTTCATAGTGCACCCCGTGTGAATAGGCAGCAAGCAACCATTCTCCAAATACAACCAAGCAAACCAAGAACCTGTGTCAATATGTTATGTAGAACAAGCATCGGGATGGCATTCTCGCCTAAAGAAAGCAACCTGGAAAATCGGGAGCCCCGGTAGGGGCGACCAATTTTCCAGGTTGCTAACTTTAGGCGGGAATGCTAGACTGATGTACGTTCTACATCGTCATGGGCTTAAGTTCTCATGTGAAGAATTTCAATGTTGTTTAAGCGAATCATAGCACTAAGCAACTAGCTGGAGCAAGTAGCTCTAGAATGGGCAAGCCCATGTCCATTCTAGGATGCAAGAATGCCAAGCCCATATGCAAGAATGAGAAGCCGGAGTCCATGACGTTTCATCTTTAAGATAGTTGCCAACATGAAGCTAAAGGATAGCCACGACCTCTACCACTATACCACAAAATGGGTGGTCTCTATAGTTACCTCAATCAGGAAGGAAATAGACTTGGCCATTTAAACGACCTTCGCTTTAAAAACCTCGAATGACAAACCCTGCCCTGTTCCATGGCGGATTTGAGTGCCTGATGAAGGATTCTACTTTCTCCTTCCATAGCCAATGCCGGACTCATCTGAATTCAGGACCTGCTTTAGTTCTCGATACCAAGTTTTGCACCCAAACGCAGATGAAAGTCTGGCAGCATTGGATCATCCCAGCAGCTGCTGGTGGTTTTGTTAAACAGAAGAAACATGGCATCAAATTCGGCAGTGATTTCTTTTGTCTTACCATGGAGGTCTGGTGTGGAGGTGAAGCTGCAACCTATGCCGTGCATCAGAGCACAGAAACACCTTGTGCCGAGCATATGCCTTAGACTCAGGCGCCCTGAACATAAGAGGTAAATTGCCTATTACTTTCCAAGAAAGCTTTGTGACCATTAAGGTTAGACAAAGTGATATATCCTAGGGTATTGTCCTCCTGGTAATGGAAACCACCTACAATTATTTTTCCTACTGTTTGCAGAATTTTATTAATTGGAACAAGATTTTCCAATGATCAGCATATTGATCTGGTCGAGCAGCTCGAGGATTCTGATATAGACGGCGGTAAAAATGGAACAGATAACCGTCAAGAATCTGAAGTTGCAGAATTGGATGCAACACAGTTGTCTTTGCAAGTAATGGATTCTGCATATCCCAAAATTACAAATGAAATAGATGTCTGATCCTGGCACTAACTGCAAAAATTGACCCAGGTGCAATCTCTAGAAGAACAGAGGAGGCTAGCAGCAACCCCAGTACACCCAGAAGGTCTATATGGTATGTTCTCTCTGCCCCTTACCCTCTCTACCCCACATCTGGGTTGGTAAAATTTTTTCATTAGCTTGATGTTGAGTTCATGGGCATTGGGGTGGGTTTGGCTCCAGCCATGTATGCAACTTATGTAGCATCATGTTTTATGGAGCGGGTGTGGCGTTTTGGGGTGCCTGTGCTACTTTCTCTCCTGCACAATAGTATGCTACCTGTTGCAGTACTCAGCTTTGTTGGACAGGTAAATTCATATCTCTCTTACACCATTGTTATTTGTTTGTTTTTGCGTTTCTTTGATCAGCCATGTATGGGAGCTACATGGCTTCATGTTTTGTGGAGCATACCTGGTCCTTTGCTTACCCTGCGATTGTCTCAATAATGCATGATAGCCTCCTCCCTGTGGCTGTACTCAACTTTGTAACACAGGTGGGAAGACGACCCATAATGCCTTTAAATAGCAACATGTAAAATGCATTTTCTTACTATCAAAATGCTCTGCTATTCTTGTACATGATACAACTTGCTATTCTCTGATAGTGAAACCATTTTGCAGCTTGTGATCTTTTGTGGAGGCCCATGTGTAGGAGCTCTTATGGATTTTATGCCAAGAGTTGCTGCATTCAACATCCTAAGTGCAATACAGGCATGTTGCCCACTGTAGTTCATGAGAATTTTTTTGTTATTGTCTCTAAGTTCCACTTTCCTGCCTCCAGACGTTTGCAATGTTGGTATCATCCTTTGTGATAGTTCATGCCCTGCGTGATGGGCCCAGAGTGGTGGCAACTGGATCGGCATTGCTTCTGCAGCCATGGTTTATTGTCTTAATGGTTGCAGGCGCAGCTGAACGGCTTAGTGGATTGGCAGCAGGCATTGCATTTGAGCGTGACTGGGTTGTCCTGGTGAGTGTTATTCAACTATGTTGTTCTTTATGGTGTTAACTGGCAATAACTTATATTGTCAAATGTTTTAGCTTGCTGGTCCAAATCGCACAATTGCATTGGCCAATGCTAATGCGCTCCTTCGTAGAGTGGATCTTATTTGTGAGGTAACAAGGGTGGTCTTGTTTGGATTTATGTATAAAATAATTTGTCTCTTCATTGTCCTGTGGGCTGTGCAGATAACTGGTCCATTGATTTTTGGTGTCCTGCTATCCAAGTACAACCCTGTGACTTGCATTCGTATCGCAGCAGTTGTCATGGTTGTTTCCCTCCCATTAGTGGTATGTATGGTTCCCTTTAGCATGTAAACATGCGTAAGTAGAAGTGTTGATGAAATTAATATTAATTTTAGTTGCAGGTTATGCTTGTGAAGTATTGTGACATGTGATGGAAATTTCTGCTGCAGGTTTTGCTTGTAAAGTACACTGACATGCTATCAAAGGGAATTCTTGATAGACCTAAGTCCTTCAACTACATTGAAGCCAAGGGAGGTCCAGAACTATGGAAGGAAGGATTAGCAGGTGACTTTATCCTTTGTCATTTTGTCGCTCAAATGGCTTCAAGATGTTAATCGGGGCTTCTTAGATTCTTATTAACTAGAATGGAACTCTCTGGATGCCGAGGGACCACATTACGTGTTATCAAGTTAGATAGTGTTGCCTAAATTAAAGTCCCAATATAATCTGCTCTGTGCCAGAATTACATTTATTAGATTGAGCTTTGGAGGTCTGCAGCCATGTCCATTATTTATCTTGAATGCTAGTTCTCCTTTCCTGAATCGGGGTGCTATTGAACTGCTCTTGCTTTTCACAGTTTTTATCATTACAAAATTAAGATTCCCAACTCAATTAATTAGAATTTATGTTCTAACATGCAGTAGCGGATGGTTTACATGCGATAAAACGTGGGTGGGAGCAGTACCTGGCACAGCCTATATTGCCAGCCAGTATTGCTTATGTCCTCCTGTATTTTAATGCAGTTTTGGGTCCAAGTGGACTGATGACCTCTTTTCTTACACAGAGGGGTACTTTCCACAACTTAGTTTCTTTAAGCTTACTGTTTTTCTTTGTATTTACCTTCCTCCCATCTTTTGTTTCTGTGTAAAAGGTTTAAGTCCTTCCATTATTGGGACATTTCGAGGAGCATGTGCATTGATGGGATTCCTAGCTACTTTTGTATCGGCTCGTCTTATTAGCAAGTTTGGCATCTTAAAGGTAAGCGAATCCATGAGTGATTTAAGTTTGGTGAATATTTCTTTACCTGACTTCAATCTTCACACAGGCTGGAGCCACTGCGCTTGTGTTTCAAGGATCTTTACTTGTATTGGCAGTTCTAATTTTCTGGATCATTGGACACCAGTCTAATTTGCTGGGGATCTTTTTGTTGCCAGTGGTGGGTGTCATAGTGGATGTTAAGATAATGTTTAGTACAACTTTAAAAGAAAATTAACTGTGTTGGATCCCTTCTTTCTGTCTGCAGGTTATTTCACGTCTTGGTTATTGGGTTTATGAAATGGTCAATGCACAGATATTTCAAATGGCAATACCTGCCTCCCAAGCTAATCTGATTGGAACTACAGAAGTGTCACTTGGGAGTTTGGCAGAACTTGTTATGATGGGAGTAGCGATTGTTGCAAATGATGTCTCTCTTTTTGGCTACTTGGCAATGATCTCAACATTGTCAGTGGTTGCAGCAGCTTGGTTGTACTGGCATTGGTTGGCTAGGACCAGTCAGGATCAAAACAAGCTGTTTCCCAATCATTTGTGCTTTGATACATGAGAATATGGAGCATCCAACTATGCCCAGGTTTTGTAAATAATACTTCTGCAAAGTCTACATGGATCAGCAGCTGTATATTATTGTGAACTCATTTTTTTGGTGGGCAAAACGATGCAGCTAACCATCTGTTGTTACGCTGTTATAGAGAATACTCTATAGTTTCAGAATTTCAGAATATTATAAAGATCATAAGCTCATAGACATGTTAAAGATCCAAATATTCTGAAAGTTCAGTGATCCCATTCTGGCCCCCCTTCCTTCCCATCTGCTGTTGAGCATGTTATAAATCCGTGGAGAATAAGAAAACAGAAAATCAAAGTGAAAGGAATGCAAAGACTTACCACGGTGTCTAAAAGTTGGAGCAGGAAGGCTGTGGGCGGGAAAGAATGCCAAATCCGGCCATTTCTAATTCATGGTGCCACCTGCCCGCTTGAATTCCTCTCCCGGGAGATGCCAGAAACCCTAAATCGTTTTGGAATGTTTTTAACTGCGCTAGCATTGAGATTGCTATCAAATATCTTCAATCAAGCAAGAAAAACCGTGAATCACCATGTTGCATACACCTTAGGCATGTGGCATCCATGCCGTGAAGCTCTCCAATTTCCTAGCTCTCCAATTTCCTATTCCGGGCACCCAAGATAAAGGAATGCACAAAAACTCTGGCATGTGCAAAAATTGCATGCGCGACAAAACCCTTGAAATATTAGGAAATCAGTTAAAAAAAAAATCCAAAAAGTTTTCGGCACGCCAGGAAAACCGAATTTAATAAATAGATAGTTATGTCCTTCATGGGTTGTATTCTCATGAATGTGATAGATAAAAAAGCTAGGACATGTCTAAACTGCTTATTTAGAAGATCAATCTCTTGTGTCTTAACTGAGCAAACATCAACTTTAGAAGCATTGCAAATTTGTATAGAAATCATATTGATTATGCTGGTCGTTTAGCTCTCTTTCATCAAGTTTTGGAATTCGAAATTGAATACATCGTGTGCTCTACTTACATTACATCAAAACTATTGCCGTTGTGTTTTTATTTCGTGACACATGGCTTTGCTGGAAAAAACGAGAGACATTAATACATTTATAAAATTATGCTTTTGCTCCGAAAAAGAGAGACACGTTAACACATACGGAGAAATGTACACTGCTCAGGCATGGAATTAATCTGGCTTTTACAGTGTGCAATTCTTACTTATTCCAAAGCCCCAACATCCCAAAGCTTGCCAACGAAACATGCATTGAGATACCTGTATGCACCTGTGCTCCTGCACATTCCATCTGGGAGGCGAGTGTTGCCCATATTGACTATCTTCTGAAATTACATGAAGTGACGGTCTAGCGCCGCTCTCTATAAATGCAAAAAACCTGTTTCTTGCGAAAATATCTGATACAGTACCGTGGACTGATCTCAAGTTCCCGAGCCAGAAATGCCTTCTGAATCCGCTCCAAGTCATTCCAGGTGGCAAGTGATACTACCAGTCCCCAAACCTCCACTCCATAGAGAGAACGGCCTCCATCAGACCCTGAACAAGTGTGTCTGGTGAGCCTAGTCGTAAAGCTCTGCTTTGTAACTATTGTTCTGCATTACGTGCAGAGCTTTCTAATTTGCTGTCACTCGTTGCCGGATAGAAGTGTCAAAAAATGTGGCAGTGTTGAATTTCACTTCCTTGATGTGGAGGAATGCAGTTTTGGTTGGCCCGAAGACGAGATGAGGAGCACTTTAGTCTTAGCCAAATTCACGTGCATTCCAGTTGTCTGGACAAAAGTGTCCAAGGCATCCAAATGCTGCTGCATGTCTACCGAGGGTGTACGAATAAATGGTCCACATCATCGGCTTAGATGAGTTGCCAGACGATATGGTGCATGAGCTCCCCTCCATCCCCTTGATGAACAAGTCAACCCTCTAGCTGATCAATATATAGACCAAACAACGTTGGAGAGAGTGGGCATCCTTGACGGACAAACACTACTGTTTACAAGTTGATTTGACGTTGGCATTCGGGCTGAGCTTATTTCATATAGTTGATACATGACATTCTGCAATTCGGGAGGAACTCCTAACTGCATCAATCTCTCAAGGTACTGCCGACAATTTTTGCTATCTTCTATCAAAGTTCACAATGTGAAAATGATCAATGATGGAGTGTCTGTCATTGATCATTTTCCCAAGGTATCGTGTCAAAAGCTTTTGCAAAGTCGACAAAGCAACAATACTCCTGCCGATGATTTTTGCTATCTTCTATCAAAGCTCGCAATGTGAAAATGATCAATGATGGAGTGTCGGGAGCTAAATCCTACCTGTATAAGTCCTCAAACCTCTATCTCCTCTACCCATGTCATCAATTGTTATTCCAGAATGCCAACCAACAATTTTGCAAACAACGAGCTGACCATGATCGTACGGTAGTTGGTTGGGCAATGAGGATCCCCTGCCCTAAAGATAGGATCTGTTGGTGGTCCACTGTGGAGGAAAGCCTTCCTGAAGTGTCCTGAAATGTGGAGGCTATATTTTTCCTTTTTATTTCTATTAAGATGTATAAGCCCATAGGTAGGACAATATAACAAACTTGATTTGTGTGAATGTCTATCACTAGGTAATCTCTGTTATAAGCAACATGACCTCTTTCTCTATTTGCCTACCTATATGAATGTCTTCTTGTTCTTGTTCTTCTTCTTTTCTAAGCATAGAGACTGTTTCGACACGCATTCATGGTCGAGATGCTAGAGCTATCCACATGGTCTTTGTTGCATTTTTGCGTGATAAATTAGATCAACATACAAAAGTGCTACAATGCGTCGAGAATGCACTTGCAACTGACTTCACTATATCTGTCAAGAAATATGCATGTTACAAAAGGATTCTTATCCAGACAGAAATACAACTATCTTGTTTTCATGTGGACAGAAACCCGCCCGAGAAAAATTACCCAGGGGGGTGGTTTTAGTTTTTTCCAACCATTGAGATAAAAAACGCCAATTTCTAATCCCTTTTGACAAGTGTTTTTAACAAATACACCAAGTTTGCAATTTTGAGCAGTAAAACTTAGCTCTTTTGTATGCATTGCCTAAGGAGGGACAAGTCATTATTATGCAGCAGAAGGAAAAAGGCTTAGTCATCGAAACTCCAGATCTCATACAATTGATCCTCTGCAGCAGCAGTGGCGTCTTCGTCTGACTGATCCTGCAGGAGCATATAGTTGAAACGAAGGCGTTCAAATTCTTCATCAAAGCAGGATGGATTATAACTAGAAAAGGCTGCCAGATTAAATGTAGAGCACAGATCTTCCTGCTCTTTGGCTTCATTGCAAGAGCTCTGCAATGCATCGGCCTTGCATTGCTCAGCTTTTTTGCTTCTTCTCATATTGAACCTCTCAGGTGTAAAGCCCTCTTTCAGCACATGGCAGTGCTGAGATGGGTTGAAATTTAATTTTGCTTTTTTGCCCCTGATTGCCAATGCTGCTGAATCATAAGCCAACGCAGCTTCTTCTGCAGTCAGAAACGATCCTAGCCAGATTCGTTTGCAAGGGCATGACTGTCGGATTTCTGCAGTCCATTTGCCTGATGTGCGCTGTCTTACTCCGATAAATTTCGTCCTGCCTGAACCAGACCATACAATAAGGATAATCAGAATCGAAAACAATTCCAGGGATAATCAAAATCGAAAACAATTTCAAGTTTCTCCAGATTTGTGAAAAAAAAAAAAATTTTAATGTCCACGGAAACCAAACTAGTCTCTAGTCTCTATGAAACGAAACCAGGTCAGGCTCATTTTGAAGATATGAGGACCAACTGATCTGTTACACATGTTGCAAGGGTAATGGAAGCATCCAAGTGATCTGTTACACATGTTGCAAAGGTAATGGAAGCAATAAAACTATTTTAACAGACCAAACCAGCCTATGAGATTGGAGTACCTGTCTTTAGGCCACTAGTAGCTGCCCACTTGGAAGAGAGATTGTCCTCGAAGTTGAGCTTGGCCCAATGGCCACATATTCCTTTAGCATGTGCATCATAAGCTTTAGCAGCCTCTTCTGCAGTGCCGAAGAGGCCTAGCCACACCCGGCCGCCTTTGCTCGAATCCCGTATCTCCGCGGACCACTTACCAGAAGGCCTTTTGCGCACTCCTCTATACCTTCTCCCATTCCCATTCTGCCCAGTTTCCTCTCCTGTGTTCATGCTTCCAAACGGAAGTGCAAAAACAAACGGAATTGAATTGAATTGAATTGAATTGCACTGAGTTAAACGCCTTTACCGTGTAGATATATATGCTCTACCTTGTGTTCTCCAACATGTTTATAAAACTCTTATCGTCTCCCAAAGGCTGCTGCCAACTACCCTATGGGACAAACTTGTTCTCTCCCAATGGGACAAAACTTCCCACTTGAGCTCTGACTAGGGCTCTAGCCATAGTCAGAGCCAAGTTGGTACTGTGAACCATAAGATTTGTTCCTTCCAAGCACACCCCCTAGGGCTCTAGCCATAGTCACAACCAGGTTGGTACTGTGAACCACAACCTTTGTTGCTTTCAAGCACACCCCCTACACAGGAGCTCTGGCATGCCTTGCCAAAATGAAGCATTTAGAAATGCAATGGTAAAATAAAATGAAATCAAGTATCAGCCAAGGGAAGAGAGAATTGTGTACTACAATGTTTGTATTGGCTTTGTAGACCGGTAATGTCAATATCATGACTATGGAATTCGTAGTGAGATAAATGATTAAATAATGTACGCATTAATTATTCTGACATGCATGCATGTAGGTTATGTCTTGTTCGTTATAATGCAATGTTCTTGTCAAATGCACATCATTGAACCTAAATTCGAACCATGTCAATCATTTTCTAAAGGAAAGGTCGACTTGTCCCAAATTAACACACACATAGCTCCCCCCCCCCCCCCCACAA
>JAANSK020291290.1:0-10462 GCA_011763485.2 Isoetes engelmannii
GCCACCTTAACTACTGCCCCCTCATCATCTCCACCCCACACAAAGTTCCTGACCATCCTATCCAACGCTTGCATCTTTCCCTCAGGAGCTAGCATGGGGGATGCTGTGTATACATGTGTGCTACAGAGTACCGACTTGGCCACAGTGATCCTCCCTGCCATCGACAGCTTATTGCCCTTCCACCAATTAAGATGCTTCTCCAGTCCCTGTAAAATCTCGTCCCATACCCGGCCCATGAAGATATCCCCGCCAAAGAGAATACCCAACAACTTTGTACATGCATTGCCTGGGAGCACCTTCCATGGAAAAAGAGCCAGGCAAGGGGGAGGCGGAGTCAATAAGGCCCATAAGGCAGAGCACTTCCCCCAATTCAGAAGGATACCCGAGGCCAAAGAGAAGGTATCAAGCAGCCCCTTCACATTCCGCAGATTCCTCTCCTCTGCCACCAGAAAGAGGAAGGTGTGCACAACAGCCAGAAGCAACTGGGACAACACTTCTACCACAATCGTGAACATAAACGGTGCTAGAGGGCACCCCTGACGCACCCCTCTACCCAAAGAGAAGAAGGCCGAGGGCTCACCCTGGCACACAACACTGGCTCGGGCCGACCTGTGCAGCTTCATGACGGTCTCTGTAAACTGTGGGCCACAGCCCAAAGCTAGCATCATGGCAGACAAGAACTCCCAACAGACACTATCGTATGCTTTGGCGAAATCCAACTTCAAATACGCAATACCTTGCCCTATTCTCCTGGCCCAATACAAGCCCTCATACGCTGCCGCCACATTCGTCAAAATGTTCCTTCAGGGAACAAACCCAGATTGAACCCTGTTGATGGAGGAGGACAACACCGGCTTCAGTTTCTCTGCCAAGGCTTTTGCAATGATCTTGTACACAGAAGATAACAAGGAAATAGGCCTCCAGTCTTTAATGGTGGAAGGCTGTTTCACCTTAGGGATGAGGGAGATGCATGCGGTATTCAGGATCCGATCAAGTTGTGAGGACTGCAGCAGTTCAAGATAAACTTGATACACCGACTCCCCGGCCCACTCCCAATAGGTCTGGAAGAATTCAACCGGAATGCCATCCAGCCCGGGGCATTTGTCCGTGGAAGGTAATTTGCGTGCAGCCAGGAAAAAGGTAGAGCTGTTTCATAGTGAAATGACATTGGTAACTCTATCGACAACCCTCTCCTCTTTCTACCCTTTTCCTTCTTTCACTTGCAGGAGGACGTCGATCCTCCACCACATGGGTGTTCTCGGTTTTGTCCTCGAGGCCATAGGTACACCAAAAACTTGTGTTCGAGATGCAAATTCAATCAGTCATGCATTCAATTCCCATTGTAATCCTAGGGAAAATGCATACCTTTTCAGAGTCAGATAAGAACCTTTGCCTGGTTTAGATAACTCTTTGTTGATTTGAGATCTTCTTATATAAAAATTGCATCAGATGAGTTTGGGTTGTTCTTGGCACCTACCTCCTCAATCTTCTCATCAAGGTCCATGCCAAGCTCCTCAGTCTTCTAATCACTCGAGGTCTCGTAGCCGCACGGCCTGGATTCACAGGTTCAAAAAATCATTCACAGTCTCCGATAGGGCCTAATAGAACACAGTGATTCCCTGGGGTGGTATTGACTTCTAGGTGGCATCCCTACAATGGTTAGTCCATATGTGCAACCGGAGTTTAAAAAACAAGGCCATGAAAAACTCACGGCGCGGCCTTGGCCGTCGATCTGGTCTTGTCTACCGCCAAATTTTACCGCGTGTCAAATATGCAAGTGTGCTGGACTGGAGATTCTATGTTGCAGAATGTGTACATATTGCTCCTACCGTAGGAAATTCGCACATTGTGATTCCATGACAAGGGATAACCAAGACAAATATTCCTTCCCAAGGAATAGATTCTCTGGTGCTTCCATCCCGAGCCTTTGATTATTGACACGTGGAGGGCTGAGATCCTTCTTGCTGTAAAATGTGGTGCAGCAACACGACGATCAGAATGTGGGGGGTCTTGGCAATTGGGTGGCATTCCCCTGTTAGTAGGTCGGGTCCTGCGACCGGCGTTAGCCGGGAGCGGGTGACCTGCTAACAGAGGAATGCCACCCCAATTGGACAAGACCCCACATTCCAGAAGTTTGGGGAGCTGCGAAAACAGACGGCGATCTGCGATCTGTGTTGCAATATAGATCTATTTTTGAGCATCTGCGATATGTGTCTATGTTGTATCTGTGTCTGTGTTATACTGGGCAGACACAAAAGTAGAGCATCTGCGATCTAAACAAAGCAAAAACAGAGCCCGTGGCTGTGAAGAACCCTAACCTAAACTATGGAACCCTAACCTGCGCAACCAGTCAAACGGAATGCATCGTCGCAACTTCCATTCCAAAATATTGAGTGACGCCACGTGGCGTCATAAAAATGCACGCTAGCTAAAAGTAGCGACCCAACTTCTAGAATGTTGTCCAGATTGTTGAGTGGCAATGTAGGAGAGAGTCTAAAAAAAAACAGTAAAACATGTCACGGTAACAGTGGTTGAAGAAACAGTCACACGTGTCACGATAACATTGGTTGAGATGGGAGAAAATGGTCTGCCCGTTCTGTCGTCTATCGGAAAGCACCCTCACCAGTGTATGGCAAAGTATTTTATATGAATAGGAAAATTTCCTTCTAGGTTTAGGATGAACAGGCACCTGCGAATTTAGATGGGACTTATCCTACTAATAAAATTTTGGTCCAAAAAATTTCCTTCAAATCTCAAAAACAAAAGGGCACTAGAACAATTTTGCAGCCTTCATTTCCTGTGAATATGTGCCTGTTATTAGCAGCATTTTGCCAATGAGTAGCTGCAGTAGCAAAGTTAAAGTCTTCCATAATAGGTCCCTCCAATGAGATGCGAACAAGTGCATCAAGAGTGTCTGTGTTAAGAATAATGTTTATAGCCATTAAATATAAATACACTAACCAACTATATGAAAAGAATCCTAGAACTTTTTTTTTAACCGAAAAAAATCCTATCCATATGAAAATGAAAATGAATGGGATAAATCTTTTACGCCATTTTTTTTTTCTACCGTATATCCTACTATGTTTCTAATGAATGGAAAAATCATTTTTTAAACCGGAAATTTTGTAAAGCGCCTAGACTTTGCCCCACGTACTCACTGTCCTAGCGACCAAGTAAGAAACACATGAGTTGTTAGTTTATACATGGCAACAGCCGGTGCCCTATTCCACACCCGCTGCGCCTCAGACACTGACAGGTAATTACTTGGATACTCGACATTTTTTCTTCCTGTCGTTTTTGCTGCTGAATCAAGCTTGCAGGATCTCTTTTAGCGAGAAAATCGTGTCATGGACTGTGACGGAAATATCAGCAGGCGCCCATTTGACACGAAGGTCAGAGTTAAATCTTGCAAAGTTAAAAAAAATACTTCCAACAACATGGTTTGGCACATTGTTTCGATCAAATTCCTTTATAATCCCGTGATGACATGTTGTATAGTCATGGCCTCCATCTAGTTGAGCTACTTCATAACTTCAAATCCTTCATAATCGCATGAGTCATGGAAGCTGCTCCGTTGATGTATTTCCACGTCAACCATCGATTTGTTGCTCCTCCATTCAGTTGAACTACTTCATAAACTTCATACATTGCCCGGTTGGCAAAATGATGATTTTTCCCATGATTTAGTTGGCATTTTACCATGGAAACTCCAGCGCGTTCTAGCTTATGCATTATCACATAAGGATGTCCTAACACCCCGTTCATGCAGAAAATGTGATCATCGTCCTCTTCTCATATTCAATGCTGCAGTATTGATGCCCTTGAATAACGCAATATAGAGAGCTAATCATAGAACTTAGCTCCTTTGGTTTGATTTGTTCCTGGATATTGTGAATAAGATGACCTAACAATCTCTTACCCAGAAGTTTCAGATAATCATTGGTTGTTAATATGACACTTCATAGAGTACTACAACATCTTTGCTTTTAAATATGCATGCCAAATCCATCAGCAGATATATTTTCCTGTTTATGGCAGAGAAACAAGGTTGTATATATTGATAATGACATTGAAGTACACATGAGCTTTATAAAAGACAACATAGAAAAGGCCCTGAGTTTTTGTCCAAACTAGTTGCAAAAATATCAGAAAGAGAAAAGGGAAAAGGAAAACAAATGCATCTGCAATCAGATTTCTATTCTAATTCAAATATTATGGATCAGATATTTCGTAGATGGGGCATCTTGCAAACTGCAAGCTGAAAGTAAAGGAAGTGGAAGCTCTCCTCAAACCTTAGTTTCTGGAATAAAAAAACTGCAGGGATGCGCAACAAATTTTCTTTTACCAGCAGGCTTCCCAGGTTTGTTTATGTTCTCTGTGCCAAAAGCTATGCCAGACTTCGTTTCATTCAAGAAACGAGTACACAAAACTGTATCTAATGGGATAGAATAATACTGCATGCAGAGGTGTTGACTATTAGATTTGTGCTGATGAACCTCCCGTTTTTCTCTCTTATGCTTCTCTTCTTCTATTTCTGCTCTTTCCATTGGCATGGCTGAAGTGCAGATATATGAATTTAGAATAATGGCTAAATAGCTTAGTTTTCTACGAAAAGCTGCTCAGTAGTGAGAACTTCGGCTTTATTCAAGTCATAGCCTCACAGGGTTTCGCAGGGCAGTACAGGCAGGATATAATTTATGTTCTAATTTAGACATTTTTCTAAGATACTGCAAAGAAACAGACCTCTTGACCACAACGTTATCTCATATACGAAAAAAGAAGCTCTGCATTAAGTGCAGCTTGACAGCCATTTTGCATGCAATAGTGGTCTTTGAAATGCAATCCTAATATAGTCAATCACATGGAAGACTGTGGCCCAAATAGAAAGTCAAACTAATTTTATATTTATCAAAATGTATTATGTAATTGATTACATTTGTCCTGCAGATTCTGTGACACCGGATTACTACGAATACATGCTTTGGCAATTTCCAACAACTATCACCGCCTGGATTTGTAACACAATAATCACCTCGAACCTTTTGAAGGTACACGCATTTGTCCTTTTCATATTCCAAATCCTAACTCATGTTCAAGTTTTGTTGGTACTAGGCTCTGGGTATAACAGCGGGAGCTGAATCAACCGCAGCAGCTACAGCTGCTATAAAGTAAGGCATTTCTCTAGTTTTATCTTTTGCCAGGGTTGGATTATTATAATGTCCTCTGTATATGCAGATGGGTATCTAAAGATGGTTTAGGAGCAGTCGGCCGTTTGTGTATTGGTACATGGTGCTCTGATGATCTTTCAGAACATGATATTTCTACTGCTATACCTGAACAGCTACTGTCAACTTTCATATGCATGCATAATCAGGTGGACGTTTTGGTGGTATTTTTGATGAAGACCCTAAACAGTGGCGTATTTATTCAGAATTTCTAGCCAGTGCTGGCAGGTAGCCCAAGATAATAGCATTAATGAATAATTGAGCTTCTGGTAAGAAGATTTTGATAATATTTTATTTTTGGCAGCTTGTTAGAGCTTGCAACCCCACTTGCTCCGGACCAATTCTTATTGATGGCATCTGTAGGTAATCTTGCAAAGGCAAGTCCTGATATTAAAAAACATTTGTTACGTGTCTTTTTCTAAAATGAGTTGTCTGGCAGGCAATAGCAAAGGGTCTGGCAGATCCTTCCTGTCGTGTGGTTCAAAACCATTTTTCTGTGATGGATAATATTGGTGATATCACTGCAAAGGTGTATACTCCTTTATGACTTTAAGTTTCTCCTAGACAACTGACTTCTACAGGTATTGGCTTCTACAGGAGGAAGTATGGAGTGTTGCTGGTCAGCTCGTTGGGATTTCACTTGGCATTTATATTCTTGTGAGTTGTTTAAAAGTATGATTGAATATAATAACTGCACCCTGGAAGTTTAATGTTCATTCTCATGAAGTCTGTTCCTGAGATATCAATGTTATATCCCCGGTTGGCATTTGCATGGGTGCTATTTCGGGGCCTGCACTTATGGTTGAGATGTCGATGCCTGTCAGTATTATGCTTTGAATCCGTAAGTTGTGTTTCTTCATTTGGGATATCTTGAGCATTTCCTTTTCTAAGTGACTGTTTTTCAGATCAATTCTAAGCGTGCATCTATATTAATTCATTCACATATTGTGGGCATTCCGATTCCAGGTTTTGAAACAGAATCATTACTGCACTCTATATGTTATTGAAAAATAAATGACTGTGCTGGCTAAATACAGATTTCAAAGCATGCAATGCGAACGAAGACTTTTTGCAGCCAGCCATACTTGTGCACCCACATGTCATTGTTGGCTGTTCTTTTGAAAACGTTTTTGGCACCCAACCAGTGTCCTCTGAGGTAGTGACTATGAAGGTACTTTGTTTCCTCAAATGAGAAGTATTAATAATCAGATTTTGCAGTTGAAGGAGATTTTGGAATTGTACGAGGCAGAAGCTTATGTACTTGTACTTTGGCCGAATAGCTTCCATAGCCTTGAAGCACGGATACTTTTCAAGGTCACTAAAAATTTTAGATGCTTGACTACTACATAATTACTCATGTAACATCATTGATCTTATTGTCCACATACGCAGGAAGGTGCCACAAATGCTACATTGATTAGGGGTTTATATCACGCACATTGTTTACTTGAAGACCCTTTAAATGGCAGAATCTATGAATTAGCCTCAACGGCAATGCAAGGGAGAAATAAGTTTTCAAGTGGTTTCATCCAGCCGCAAATGTATTATCTAAGTAAAAGTTTAACAAAAATGAGACAGAGAATTACCTCCTTCTTATGTGAGAGTAAAGATGTCGGCTGGGAAGTTGAGAAGATGACTATTAAAATAACGGCTGATACGTTGATATATAAGTTTCATGGAGGCGGCTAAATATGGTTCGGTTTTTGAAAGGTCAGTGATCAACGAAATCCATGAGTAAAGTTTTTTATTATAATTTCTGTTGTTGACTTAGGTCTTAGGGTTGATTTTATGTTGTGGTGGTGCATCAGCGCCACTTAAAAGTTTGATGTGGTAAGAAGAGTCATATATCAACCCAAAAAATATTGACTTTTGGCCTTGAGAAGCTTGATTGACGCTTTATAATTTACTCAGGAAGTCAACAATCATCCAAATGGGTGGCTTACTCTACCTCAAATCTTCTTATTATATTATAAGATTACATCGTAAGTGGCGTAAGTGTTGGATCAACCATAGATTTGATGGACGAGATTAGCAATCTGATTGGATGGCTGAGATTAATTTTTTGGATGACGTAGATGCTTTGATTCAATGGTCGAGATTCACTGGCTTCAATCCCACGTCACTGGCTTCAATCCCACGGTCAAAAGATTTTGAATAGTGAAAGGGAAAAGGGCAAAAAAGGAAGGGGGAAAAGGAAAAGAAAAAGATGAGGAAAGGGGAGAAGGTATAGGAAAGGGAAAAGAAAAAGGAGGGGAAAAGCGAGGGAAAATGGGTATGGGGAAGAAGGAAAGGAGGAAAAGAGAAGGGAAAAGGGGAAGAGAATAAATGGTGGGGAAGGGAAGGGAAAAATGACATGGGAAAATAGTGAAGAAAATGTAAGGGAAAAAAGGCATGAGAAAAGGGAATAGGAAAAGAAAATAGGAAGGGGAAAGGAAATAAAAAGGGGGGGTATGTGTAAAAAGGGCATACGTAAAGGCAGGGAAAAGGGGCATACGAAAAAAGGAAAGGGAAAAAGGCCATGGGAAAGAGGGAACGAAAAAAGGCACAGTAAAAAGGGAAGAGGAAAAGGGTGAGAAAATAGGAGAATGAAGCAAAAAAAAAGATAAGAAGAGGTATAAACAAACAGAAAAGAAAAATCAAGGGAAAAAGGGCACACAGAACAAGGATAGAGGGAAAAGAGGACAGGGAAGAGTAAAAAAGCACGAAAAATGAGGAAAATGACAAGGATGAGCATGGAAAAAGGAAAGGGAACAAGGGAAAGGGGAGAAGGGATGAAAAGAAAATGAAAAAAAAAAAAAACCATCGAAAAAAGGGAATAGGAAAAATACGAAAGGGAGGATGAAAGAAGAACCTGTAGGGAAACTGAGGAAAGAGAAAAATAAAAAGGAAAATGTGTAGAAAAAACAAGGAAAAGAAAAAGGAAGGGTAGATTAAAAGGTGAATGGAAGGGGGAAAGGTGAATTGGAGGGGGAGGGGGAGGGGGAGGGAGTTAGTAACACAAGCTAAATGTGTCAATGAATTAGGGAAAGAGAAGACAAAAAGGCAGAATATGGAAACTTTGAGGACCGCATGGTATAAAGAGCTAATCTATAAGGAGGAAGGATTTAGGGTTATAGGGTGCATAAGCTCTGCGAGGTTAATTCAACAACTCAACATCTTCAAGAATTCGCGGTCGATAGTGTGAGCTAGGATGCTAACAAAGAAGGGAAAGAAAGTGATGGTCCAGACCGGGGACAAGAAGACGCAGCGCCTGGATAAATCTTCACCGCCAACATCTGGGATAAAGATCCCTTTCAACAAGGATCTTGAGGATCTGAATCCATGGTGCATCAATGAAAGATGCACCACGGATGAGTAAAGCTCGAACGAAATTTGATGAAATCACGACTGCAAGAAATGATATCAAGCATAACAAAGCCAATAGCTAGAGTGACGGAGGAACAATTGAACAAGCACTCTGAAAGGATTTCTAGTGAGCAGATGGGAAATGAGGGCAAAGAACCTCAAGATTTCTGGTCTCAACGATGTGAATTTGGTGGTAAAATATTTTGTCAGTGACAAGATGCACTTACATGGCCCTAATGTAGTGTATCATAGAAGAATTTGGATTGTAAGTAGTTCTACATCTATCCTAATGAAATATAAAGACAGAGCAGCAAGAGATAAGGTGCTACAAAATTATGGTGCGTTGAAAGGACAAAGGACTGGCTTAATAGGTTATAATTTGACCTTACACTTCCACAAGACTGGCTTAATATACCTCTATGCCAGGATAGTTTGCCATGGCACAGTCCGCAACATACATCATTCTGCTATGATTCCTTTTAACACAATGGCTGTACACCTACGTCCAATAGAGATAGGAAGGAAAAGGCATCAAACAGAAATGTCAAAATAAGACCAAACCATAGATGCACTCAATATGAGGAAGAGCAGCCTAAAATTTCTATAATAACTCGTCACAAGCTTTGTGATTTTGACACCAAGGGCCCACTGGATGTAATCGTAGAAAAAGATGGCGTCTCCAGTTGGAAGATTGGCAAGATGGGCCGCAGCTTGACATGCTGCCTGTACATTACCATCCTACCAGGTTGCAGTGCCACTAAGCCAATGCTCCCCAAAGAAATAACCTCTCAAAAAGAGCAGAGTATGAGATTCTTCTTGCTGCACTGTGAGGACTGATAAGACTCAAATCGAACCTCTTACGACATGGTTTGAGCTCTGTTTAAGCAGGGGATATCTCCTCCAGAAATTGTAGGGCTCGATTGCTCAGATTAGGCCCTGCTTGAGACTCAAAATCTGAACGGATTTGTGCATCCAAACAGAGTAGCAAAGCCGAATTGAAAGCTCTAAATGCTGCAAAAGCTATCAGGCAGATTTTTCGTGCAAGAAGACAAAAACATGAAGGCGTTCTACACTTGCTTCATACAGCCTCTTTGGACAGATAAAAATTAACAACGGCCATTTACCTAGAGCTCCACAACGATCCAAATTGCATCCACTCAAGCTTATCAAGTATAGTTACCTGTTAATCCCAAACAAGCGAGGAGCGCTTACCTGAAGCTCTACAACGACACAAGGCGCTTGGCGGCATCCGATAAGACCAAGAAAACTCATGTAGGTCAACATTGGATTAGTACAAATAATCCATAAATCATCCACAAATCAATGGCATAGAGCCAATCTGTAGCTTCGGGATCCCTCAAGATGGTCTTGGAGCAAAAAGAAGGGCCGAAAAAAAAGAGCAGAGTATGAGATTCTTCTTGCTGGACTGTGAGGACTGATAGGACTCAAATCCGACCTCAGAGCTTCAAGCGACCACGCTTATATATCCATTGTTGTTGCCACGGCCATACGAGCAGAAGCAAAAGGGCTATACGCTCCGGCCCGCCAGGTCCTCTGTCTAACCATTGCCCGTCCTCAGATTCTCCCGCCGTAGCCATCGCCAGCACGGATCCTAGCTGGCCAGTCACAGCGTCAGCCACACGATGTGCCACGTGGACGGCGAGGATCGCCCAAAATATACAGCATGCCACATCAGCCTCACCACGCCATCTAGGCCGTCCATCTAGGCCACGCCATCAGTCACGCATCGATGGGGGCAGGCGCATCGTTCCTACGGTGCATGTTCCTACGGTGTGTATCCATGAGGTGCCTATGAACTTTCCATTTTTATATTGAAGTGCTTATGAATGACATTCCCGAATATTCTAGAACATGCTACGACTTGTTAG
>JAANSK020291301.1:0-10461 GCA_011763485.2 Isoetes engelmannii
CTAGTCGCGCCACCATAGGTGATGCGAGCAACTGATGTAGTGGTGTATCAGAGCATCTGAGATCAGTGTGTGCTGCCTGGACATTGGCATATGCTGGGTACCGCTGGAGGGCATGGTGCTCATCCTCTACCATGTGCATCTCAGAGCACTAACATAACCTCTTCTCCCTGGGGATACTGTGCCCGCCATTCACACTCCAGCGACCGGTTTCAATTTTGAGGTGATGGGAGCCCGTCCTCATGGCAGCAATAGCTCTCCGTTTCTTCACAACAACAATATCAAGAGGAGATAAAAGGGATGTCATAGATCACGGTAATTGGCAAGCTGATTTTAAGGGCCCCAGATCAATGAAAAGACCACACCACGATATCTGGAATCAAGTTGCGAAAGAGGAATAATGCAAGCATGTTAATCAATCTGCTAGGATTAATTGAAGCAGCGACATATAAGACCTTCGCATCTATGACTGTAAGTGCATAGTCTATTAGACGCAAAAATCTCTAAATACAATCTAGCCAAGCACCAACACTAATCAGACCTGCAACTCTGGCATATATGAAGAGGCACTGCGCCAGGCTACATAAATTAGTAAGCAACATTCCTAGCAAAAGTTGTACATATCCATTTGTTAATGCAACAGCCAATGCCATGGAAACTACAGCTCATTTATTCACATCAATCTAATTATTCCATAAATCGTATAGAATCTAAAGAGAAGTCACCTTTCATTACCCAAGTCATTACTTTGGTCCTTTGCTGGTTAGTTCTTTCTGCACAGATTGTGCATAAAGCTGTCAAGCTTTCTGAAGAGAATATCAAGGTCAAAGAATATATTCTTCACAAAATGTGACACATCATGAGAGTGGTATATTCTCGTGCATGGATGAGCACTACTAAAGTATAACGGACAAATATTGAGAAGAGACTCTAACCATTTAGGGAGGACTTTCCCAAGTTACATTGTGCTACGCTGCCTCTTCGAAAATTGTAATATGTGAGAATTCCTTTAAAAAATAAGCTTGGTCGTTGGCCCTAATGGCGTGATCTGTGAAATCGTGAAGGACCAGAGCTTACGAATTTTCTGTTTGGGAGTGCCAAATAAGCCAGGATTGCCCAAAGTTACATGCCAACTAGGAAGACAATGCTACCAAATTACGTGACCAAACTACATGATCAACATGGCCCTATACATGACCAAACTAAAGGGAAAAAGGTATGCATTATCCTTTGCATGTTACTGTATGGTACTCGCTGGAGATGTACCAGATATATTTATGAAATGCAGACTCTCTACTCTCTTTTGACAGACCATCCATCAAATAGCCACTCTTTTCTTGGCTTGCATTTTCTGAGTTGTTAATTTTGGCGCATAGTGTGGTTATCACGATGGTTGTGTGTCTATATGATTCAAATCTTTACCATTTATGTTAGCAAATGCCCCAAAAATATCCAAATCCCAACCAAATTAGCAAAATACCATCATATTCATGGTTATCTCTCATCTTGCTAAATTTCGGGTGATGTTGATCTCTTGCTTTCATAATTTTACTCTTTATTGAAAATATAAAGGCTAGATAGTTTTGGTTGTGTGAAAATCAAAGGTGAGAAACGAGTTGAATTGTTACGATAGATATCATTTGTTTTTGTTGTTTGAAAACCAAAGGTGTTGTCCAGGTTTGTTTCCTGGACCATTGCGTATTTTTCTTAATTTGGTTTAGGTTTCCGAACTACTTTTATACACTCCATATTTTGAAATTAGAGATCCTTATCCTATGGTTTTTTCAGTTTTGAAGACGATCATGGAATGAAAAGGAAGCCAATTTGTTCTTGAAATTTATGAAAAGGCGACCGAGCATGTTTAAATAGCATGGAAGAATATCCATCATGTAACCTACTAATTTATAAACATGGTGGCTTTATGTGATACTTATTGGTGTGTATATCCTCTTAGTATCTTGTATTTTGACAATGTGAAATTTTGGGACATTTGCTAGCATACTCATGCTTATCTTCTCAATTTGATAGTTATGTTTTATGGTAATATTACAAACTTTGCTAATTTACATGACACGCCATTTTTCAAATGGCACACCAATTGCCTGCTAATGAAAGGAACAAATAACACCAAAGCATGTGTAGTACCTCTACCACTTTCATTGGTATTTATGTAATTTGGTTGGAATTTTATCCTTTTGGGACATTTGCTACGTGAGGAATACATTGATGCCATATGTGTGATGAATTGCTATATTTTTTATGAAGGTGCCTAGGTTAAAGGGGCAAATTAACCTAGCTTATACTATATGCATTCACATCGATGTATATGCATTTCATTCTATATATGGTACCATGTTATTGTTATTTTATATTTGTGGGGTAGAAATTTGGTATTGCTGAGGTGATATCTTACAAAGTCAAAGTCGTAGAAGAGCACCCAGTTGAGATGGGGAATAGTGATATGTGTTTTACCTCTTTCTGCTAAGTGATAAGTTTGAACACCATTCTAATTTTTTTGAAGCCTTTATGTATGAATACTGACAAGTGAACTTTGACAGTTATCTTATTAATATGAACAATAGCAGTGGCAGCAACACGAGCAGTGCAGGGGACTATTTACCAGGTCGAGCATGCTCATCTTCAACTTCGTCTTCTTCGTCACGCCATCGAAGGCACAGGAAAAAACCTAGAGTGAACCCTGTTGGAGCTTCGTATCGTCATCGTGAAAGTTGTTGGTGCAATACGTGTCGGGGAACTGCTACACGTTCTTAATGTGCGGCATCAACACGATGCACGATATGCTATGTGGCGAAATAGGCCCCAATAAAGCGACGAGGAATGCCAACTTGAACGAGAAGAAAATGAGGTACACTCTATATACATCCCTGTAGACATTTAAATTATTTAATTTGCACGTGCATTTAGTTATTCCAAATGTTTGAATATGTGCAGTGCATTATGTCATGCAATAATAGTAGATGTCCATTTATTTTACACGATGGCGAACCTAAAAGTAGCATTGCCAACAATTCAACTACGTTAAACTACTAATGAGGAGCACACTTGTTTGCAATGTCATAGATGTGTTGAATTGTTTTTATGGACATTTTAGTACTTTATTTGTTGTATTGTTATTGTTATTGTTATTATAAATCTATAATGTATAGAAGTTGTACACCGGCATAAAATAGCAACTAACATCTACATATCCAGTCTTCATCAGGCAATGAATCATTGGATGGAGTTCAAACATCAAGTTCAGACAATACTTTTCTTAGTGGAGATGCGATACATGACACAATTACAAATTATTTTCAGGCAGTTCAAGAACCTAAAAATGAGAACAATGGTGGCAAGGCTGAATTCTTACACAATGAGGCAACAACCCCATTGTTTCCAAATGCATGTGTGTCTCGTCTTGCTGCATGTTTGCTAATTTTGAACCTCCAACATAAAGTCGGTTGGAGCAACAACAGTGTTTCTGAGCTTTTCAGGTATGTATGTACACTCTTAAATTCTTTGTTACAATGTTGCTACTAACAACAT
Organism: Isoetes engelmannii; assembly: GCA_011763485.2. NCBI lineage: Eukaryota > Viridiplantae > Streptophyta > Lycopodiopsida > Isoetales > Isoetaceae > Isoetes > Isoetes engelmannii. Next base: position 3,544 of record JAANSK020291301.1, read on the forward strand.
TAAAATATGAGATGTGTATTCTAGTTTGCTAGACAAAATACTTCCAGAAGGGCATTGCCTTCCAAAGTCAAGGAGAGAGGCAAGAGAATTGTTGCGGGCATTGGGGCTAGAATACAATTGTGTACATGCATGCGATAATGATTGCATACTATTTCTCAATGATTATGCGGGCAATCAATCATGTCCAAAGTGCAATGAGCCGCGCTATGAGGAAGGAAGAAGGTCAAAGGTGGGAAAACATTGCGTCATATGCCTATAATTCCCCGCTTACGTTGTATGTTTCGATCTCCTTCCATTGCCTCATTCATGGATTACCATGCAAAAAATCGAAGCGTAGATGGGAAAATGAGGATGCCAGCAGATGGAGAGTCTTGGAAGAATATCGAAGAAAAGTGGCCACAGTTTAAAATGGAGCCTTGCAGCAGTAGGCTTGGGCTAGGGCTTGATGGAATATGCCCCTGGGGATATAGGTCATCATCACACAACGTATGGCCGATAGTTGTTGTAAACTACAATATACCACCATGGATGGCAATCAAACCTGGATATATCATGTTGACATTGATTGTTCCAGGTATTAAATTATGGTCGTCATCTTTCTGTTATAATTAATGTTATAGCTAATATTTTACATGAACATGTAATAAAGTGGGGAAATACTTTTTTGCAGGAAAATACCAAGTAAAAAATATGGATGTTTATGTGGAACCATTGGTAGAGGAATTGGAACTATTATGGAAGGGGATCCACATGTATGACATTGCAAGAGAACCACATGATTTCACATTGCATGGGATGCTATGTTTCACAATTCATGATTATCCAGGCTTTTCTGCGGGATCAGGCAAGTATATCACTATAAAATTGTATAATTAAAAATTTCTAGTTGCTTGTAAACCATGATGGTAAAGTCAAGTGCTTAATTTGTGATGTAACAGGCCTACAGACAAGTGGAGCATATAGATGTCCATCATGTGGATCTAGCCTAACATCATAAAGATCCAAGCATCTCAAGAAGCAAATATACATTGGCCAGCAAAAATATTTGCCTGAAGGGCACCATGCACGTGGGCGTGAGGTGATACCACCACCGAAGCCATGGACAACTAGGGATTGGCTCCATGCCTGGAAAGATGCAAACCCAAATTTGGATCACTTGGCTAATATTGGAGAAGACAATACAATACTTCCCTCTGGTATGAAACGTTTATCCATATTTTATCGCTTGGAGTACTGGGTAGACTTGGAAGTCGTACATCTGCTTGATCCAATGCATATATTTAAAAATATTGCACATTCTTTATGGAAGCATTTAACTGGTGAATGGGAGACATTAGGAGCCCGAGAGGACCTTAAAGAAAGGAAAATAAAAAGAGAATATTGGCCCATTAAGAGGGCAGGGAAACTGACATGGAAAAAAGGTGCTTCAGTGTTAGAGAAACAACAACTTGCAACAGTGCATATGAGAATACAAAATATTCGCACACCGACTGGACATGGTGCTTCTCTACAAAAAGCATTTACAAAAGATGGAAAACTTAGTGGTCTCAAGACACATGACTGGCATAAGTTTTTGCAGGTATTTTATCTTTACTTTTATTACATGACTATTGGAAGTAGTTGCATATATCAAACTAGTGTTTGTTGTGGATGTAGCATGTGCTCCCTTGCACCATTGGAAGCTACCTGACACCAGCTATAAAAAGTATTATTTATCATTTAGGCAAATTTGTGAGATGGGTGTCTTTGAAGGAAATTGATATCTATGACATTCCAAAGATGGAGGAGGAGGCCATTTTACTATTACGTGATATCAAAAAAGAGTTTCCTACGAGCTTCTTAGATCTTCAAGTTGTTAGCCTAAAACCTGGCTCTGGCCAACATTCAGAAGGAAGTGGTGGTAAGGACCTCCAGATCTTTTTAGATGGAAGATCAACCCCAGGATAGACAAAATGTTAAAAGCAACAAAATAAAGAAGGAAATGCCTTTTTATCAAATGCAAAGCAGTAAATGTTTCTTACAATTGGAGATTTTCTCTTTGAAAGGAAAAATACAACAGATACGAATTTTTGAGGGAAGCACAAAGCATGAACTTTGTTTGATTCAGAAAATAGTTTCTTCCAAGTAGACAGTTCAAATAAGCCACAGCATTTTGCTTGATCCGGAACCCAAGGAGATGGACATCATCTTTTCTTTTGAGAAAATATGACTTATACAATCAGAATAATTTTTATCTTGAAAAAGGCGAATGCACATGTACTGTTACCCGCAGAAAACCTGTTTGCTACCTTCCTCTTCTTAAACAGATTTTTCGATCTCGCCAGAAGAGGTTAGATCCCATACCTCGGAATCATAACAGGCCGATTTATGAAGAGATCAGGTCGTTGGAGCTTTTCGTCCAAATGCTCGATGACGGTTTAGGGTTTTCTAAAGATAACATGATAAAAAATACCCTTAAAATTTTAGAGTGCGTAAAAACGACTCAAGTCCACACACATATACTCCTGAATTTGTGTAACCAAGTTCCACACATATATGCTCCTCCAACTCCTTCCTGCAACTCAGAGTTTGTGTAAATAAGTTTCCCCCGTATATGCTGCCTTCTTGAAGATGATGCGTTGCTTCCTTCTTGAAGATGATGTCACTCTCATATTGTACTTCGGCATGAAGCGATGTGAAGATGATGTTGCCCCTAGGGGAGGCAACAATAATGCATCTCCATCTCTATATGTTTGGTTCTTTCGTGTGAAACAGGATTTTTGGTCACTGCTATGCAGCTTTGATTATCACATAATAGCTCTGCTCCATTCTTGTGTGACACCTATTTTATCTAGAAATCTCCTTGTCCATATAATCTCTTTAGGAGCCAAAGTAGTGGCAACATACTCTGATTCTGTTGTAGATAGTGCTATAGATATTTGTTTTTTGCTTCTCCAACTGATAAGAGCTCCCCCTAACATTAAAATGTAACCTGAAGTTGATTTTTTATCATCAAGATCACCATACCAATCTGCATCTGTGTAACATTTCAGTTTTAAATTGTTTGAGCAGTACACAATTCCTTTTATCTTTTTGCCTTTGAGGTATCTTAGCACCTTCTTTGCTATCAACCAATGTCCATTACCCTGGATTACTGTTGTACCTACTCAGCACATTCGCAATAAAGGCTATATATGGCCTTGTATTGTTTGCTACAAAAAGGAGACTCCCAACCAACTGCCTATAAGGAATATTAATCATTTCTTTTACTTCTTTAGTTTTGGAACACATGTCCTTTGATAACTTGCACCCTGGAAGTATTGGTGCTTTCACTGCATTGCATTCCTCCATATTAAATCTTTTCAACATTGTGTCAATGTACTTGCTCTGACATAATGAAATTGTATGATGCTTCCTGTCTCTTCTAACTTCAATCCCCAAAAAATTTGACAACGCACCTAGACCTGTCATTTTATATCTGTTCTTTAGCATTTTCTTTGATTCATGTAACAGATCTGTATCATTAGCAGCAATTACACAATCGTCTACATAGATTGCCATTATACAGATTATACAAAACTTTTCCTCTTTCTGCAGCAAGAAAACATTTCCATCATTTGCTAATTTTCTGAATCCTTGTTCCCTTAAGAAATTGTCTATGCAGAAATACCATTGTCTATGCGATTGTTTTAAGCCATAAACAGCCTTTTTGAGTTTCCAAACTTTTCCTTTACCCTTCTCAAAGTCCTGAGCTTGATTCATGTAAACTTCTTCCTCTAAATCTGCATTAAAAAATGCTATACATACGTCCATGTGAAAATCTAAGTTAAGTGCATTTGCGTTTGCAATAATCATCCTTATACTATTTAACTTAAAAAGTTTCATCAAAATCAATACCTTTCTTTCGATAATACCCTTGAGCCACTAGCCTTGCTTTGCATTTTGGTGTTCCATTTGCATTTGTTTTGAGCTTAAAAATCTATTTATTTCCAATTGACTACTTCTCCTTTGGCAACTCTACCTCATCATAGGTAGATGTTCTATGAAATGAATTTATTTCTTCTTCCATTGCCATTTTCCAATTCTCTTATTCCAGACTGTTTATAGCATCTTCAAAATTCTCAGGAACACCTGTTTCTGTTATCATAAGGGCCTCTTCTACCCTCTTGTCAAGTCTGCTACTTCTTCCATCCTCTTTTCTTCCATATACATCTGTGTTTACATGCATCCCTTCCTGTAACCTTTCACTTCCAGTTTTTCCCCTTTTTACATATTTGTTTTTTACATTTGCAACTTCTCTTGCATTTTTTGTTGTACCATCTGTTGCCCTAGTTGTGATTTCATATCCAAATTATCATCATTATCAACATCTATATTGTCATCATCTTCTTTATCACTATTTGAGTCCTTAAGACTCGATTGCATCTTTCCCGCACTAGAAACAAGCCTTTCATCATCAGTTAATTTATTTAGATCCTTTGTATCTCCTATTGTTGTTGGTCTGTATAAAACATCTTCAAAGAAGGTCATATCTCTACTCAAGACAATATTTCTTCTTTGAGGATCATACATCCTATATCCTTTTGATTGTTCATCTATTCCCACAAAGTAGGTTATGATGGCCCTGTCATATGATTTTTTCTACATTCATCTGGCACATGACTGTACCCTAGGCATCCAAAGACCACAAACTTTTTATAATTAGGCAGTCTCCCTGACCACAGTAAATCTAACAATCTCCTAATAGGCTTTTTGTGGGCAAGGCATTTTGTATCATCACAACTGTCTTAACAACTTCTTTTCAAAGGAAATTTGGTAAACCAGCATGTTTCAACATTGATCTTGTAGCATTTAGTATAGACTTATTCTTTCTTTCTGCTACCCCATTTTGTTGAGGTGTGTAGCTACATGTATACTGTCTTTTAATCCCTCTCTCTATACAATATCTTTGAAATTTATAGGATAGATACTCACCTCCACGATCAGATCTTACACACTTGATCTTCTTCCATGTCTCTAGTTCTACCTCTGCGGCAAAATTCTTGAAGGCATCAAAGGCTTGTTCTTTCGATCTCAAACAGTACAACTTTGTCCTCCTGCTGCAGTCATCTACAAACGTAATGAAAAATCTTTTACCTGTTAGTCTAGTTACATTTAAAGGGCCACACAGGTCTGTATGAACCAGTTCCTAGAATCTCATTTGCTCTCTCTGCAGTTTTTGAAAATGGTAACCTAGTATGTTTGCCAAGTTGGCAACCTCTGCACATATGATTTCTGAGCTGACTGTCATCAGGTCGATATTCTTGATGTTTGTATGCCCAAGCTTTTCATGTCAAGTAGCTATGTTTGGTATTGTGGTCAAGTTTACACTTCCCATACACTTTGCTTTTATTCCAAATAAGTTACCAACTCTTCTGCCCAAAAATTTCAGTTTATTTCCTTCAAAGATTTTAGAAAACATTTGCACAAAGAGCACTTTAAATTCCATGTCTACAAGATGAGATATGGAAATCATATTTCTCACTATACTTGGTACACAAAGTACATTTTGCAAATTAACTACTCCATTTAGATCAAATAGCTCTAGAACTCCTACATCTTCTACTTCCTGCAAATCTCCATTTCCAACTTGAATGTGACCTCTATATCCTCCCCTTTTCTCCTTTAAGATTTTTGAGTTGCATGCAATTGAGTTTTTGGCTCCACTATCTAGAATCATAAGATCATCATTGTCAATCTCATTAGAGCATGAAAAAACTTTATTTAAACTTACCTCCTCTACTTCTTCAACATCCCCATCTTCAAGATGTACCTCTTCTGCCACATTTACTTCACGATTTGATTGTCCATGTCTTCCCCTTCCCCTACCTCTGTTGCTGACATTTCCTCTATTTTTCCTACCCCTTCCTCTTCCAGAATTCTTTTGGGTAGAGCAGTTTGAAGCATAGTGCCCTCTTCCCCCACAATTGTAATAGTTTATCTCTTTAGCCATGTTAGGACAATTAATCTTTAAATGCCCATATTGATTGCAACCATAACAAGGACCAATCTTACCTCCAGATTTTGTTTTCCCCTTACCCTTGGTAAACAAAACTTGAGTTGCTTCATCTTCTTTAAGTACATGGGTCTGCTCCAGTTCTGTCTTCAACATTCATTCATCTTCCATTATTGTTCTTGCAAGAGTTCTTATGAAGATTGATACATTCCCTAATGTGATGTGAATTGTATTATGCCCTGGATATTTTGAGAATCTCTTTATATAGATAATAAAATAATAAGGAGCAATATTAGTGACATGACATGGTGACATGGCAAAGAGAAGTTAAGAAAATAGAAACGTAAAAAGAGAGAGAGAGAAGGAAACATGAGAAGAGAGGAGAGGGAAGAAAGTGGAAATAAAGAGAAACAAAGATTAAAAGAAGCGATTGAAGGTAGGCAATCATTTTAACACTAAGGAATTAAATCTGGTCTCTTAGTCTATTTATGCATCTACAAGATTTATTCTGTAAAACTGGCATTGGATTAGGTTTTAAGATGATTGTAGGATGGTACGAGGAAAACTTGTCGTAATTTTGAGTTTATATATGATAAGAGCAAATGGCTAGGGCCGTGGCCCCATGTCGGGTTAGGTCGAGGCCATTCCGGCCGTTTTTTATCGGTTCCGGATTTGCAATCTGTAAGATTCCAGAAAAAGAGAAAACAGAAGAACGGTAAAAAATGATAGCGAATTCATTTACTTCATACTAGAAGTTATGGTGTAGTGGTTAGTGCGTTTACCTTGCAAATTAGATGTCGCGGGTTCAAAATCAGCTGATTACATTTTTCGAATCATTTCTTTGACTGTAATCAAGGCACGAGCTTTTTTTTATGTATGTACGAAATTTTAGTGAGATGATTAAGATGTTCATTTGCAAAGCTATTGTTGAGGGTTCAAATTTG